>OU896718.1:20374681-20633026 GCA_918026855.4 Phaedon cochleariae | reverse complement strand
ATAGTATAAGCATCTCAATCGCATCATATTGAAATCCTGGATGACACAGGACAAAGTGTGAACTAATTTATTGTTTAATGCCTTCTCATCACTTTCCACAGCTTTCTTACTAGTAAGTACATATCTTTGTTTATCTCTATATGGTTAATTCCAGTTGCAGCTTACAATGTTCAATATTGATTATAACATTCCACAGGTGCATTTATTCTTCATGGGATGTTGAACAAACCGAAGACGTCATTGAATATTCAAGAAAAGCCAGAGATATGATTGACTATGAATAAGTCCCATACTGTATGGAAGTTTTCATATATCATGATGTGGTTTTTTTATATTTCATTGATTTTTAAAGAACATATATATTTCTATTTTTCATTCACTTTGTGCTTTTGAATTCAATAAATGTTTCAGAGTAAACAATTTCTATTTTTCATTATCTAAGATGATGATGCACAATATGGATACCTTATAGATGTCCATGACGGACACCGAATGGATGTCCATGATGGACACCGAATGAATGTTTATGATGGATGGCGTATGGATGTCCTAAAATGTGGAAAGCTGACATCCTATGGATATCCATACGTTGTCCAGTGTACACAAAGTGGTTGTCCTATGGATGACCGGGATGTCCTATTGGGGATATTCAATGGATGTCCAATGGACTGATTTGTGTTTTTATTATATAATAAAATGGGAAAATTATGAAAGTAATAGACAATCTTCATTGGAAAAGTACTGACACTAATTGATAAAAGTACATCACTCAATATTCAATGGCAAAGCACTAAGAGTGCGTTAATGAAATGCATCATGGCCATCATTGGCCCACTATTAAAAAATCAGTTAATACAAGTACTGTCTTGCCAATGATGGTGTTAATTCGGCCAGCGGGTCACTTTTGTGATTAACCATTGAAATATGCTATCACTGTGCCAATAATAACTTATTGGGGAAACAATGCAAAAAAACTAATGGGCCATTTGTTTCTGTTTGCTGGGGGATGTAATAAAGGAATTGAATTACAACTCTGAGAAAGTTTACAGCATATTTTTGGTTCTGGAATAAGACTTTAAAATTCATTTTGGAAAATGCACTCAACATTTGAAAGCCACTGAACAAAATCATCATTTGGATTAATTAAGCTTCCAAATATTTCTTTAGCATTTGAAAGCCACTGAACAAATCAACAAAATCATCATTTGAATCAATTAAGCTTCCAAATATTTGTTTAGCATTTGTTTGATATGCTTTAAGATAAATAAATGAAGATGAATCATCCAGGTTTTGGTGAGTGAACTAAAATTTTAAAGAATTGGAATGGTACTAACACCATCTGTGGGACAAGTCTTAGATAAGAATAGCTCCTAATTCTGAATCCCGAATCTGGGAATGCAGAAAGCCACCAATCGGAAGAGTCCTCTGTAGGTTAGCGCCACCTTAAGCGTGAGGTTTGTGAAAAAAACGAATTCATTTTTCATTTTCATCAACACATAGCAAGTGGACCGGCGGTTTCGATCTTGTTAGATCTCGTCAGCACTGCATAATGTGTTGATATACAGGGTGTCCCTAGACCAGTGGAACAGTTAAATATCTTCTGCACCAATAGGAATTCTCAAAATATTATAATTCCACATCATATCGCATCATGAGTGCTATCTTCAGGAATGACTATATGTTATACGAGGGGCGCAAGGAAGGCTCACAAAATCGAACATCAATTTTTTCAAATGGAACACCCTGTATTTCATTGCATTTTCATATTCTCCTTGAAGAGCTGAATTCAACGACCTAGCTTACTTGGGGTCTAGCGGGAATGATTTCCGAGCTATAGGGTGTGGAAAATCGAGATTTTTCATTTTTGGGAATTTTTTGTGTCAAAACTATTCATTATTGGTCAAAACGGCTTACATGTCCATATCTTAACTTTTAATTTACTATTCACTCGTATTTAATTGAAACAAATACAGGGTGGTGTGGAATTCCGACTGAAACTGAGAATTCCGACTGAAACTGAGAATTCTACACCACCCTGTATTTGTTTAATTTAAATACGAGTGAATAGTAAATCAAAAGTTAAGATATGGACATGTAAGCCATTTTGACCAATAATGAATAGTTTTGACACAAAAAATTCCCAAAAATGAAAAATCTCGATTTTTCCACACTCTATATCTCGGAAATCATTCCCGCTAGAGCCCGAGTGTGCTAGGTCGTTGAATTCAGCTCTTCAAGGAGATTATGAAAATGCAATAAAATACAGAGTGTTCCATTTGAAAAAATTGATGTTCGATTTTGTGAGCCTTTCTTGTGCCCCTCGTAGAAAATATAGTAATTCCTGAAGTTAGCACTCATAATGTGATATGATGTGGAATTATAATATTTCGAAAATTCCTATTGGTTCAGGAGATATTCAACTGTCCCACTGGTCTAGGGACACCCTGTATATGCACACTCCATTCGAATGAGTGTATAAATAGTCGGACGGATTTTTCATTTTCATCAACACATTATGCAGTGCTGACGAGATCTAACAAGATCTAAACCGCCGGTCCACTTGCTATATGTTGATGAAAATGAAAAATAAATTCTTTTTTTTCACAAATTGGAATGGTCCTGGACATAACGCATTGTGTTTTTTTTTTCATTTTCAACTTTTTTTTAGTCCGACTGGGTGCAGGGCTTGCTAATCCTGTTTTATACTGATTCAGGCTTTCAATTATGTTTTTCCCCAGGCTCCCAAAGTACGCGTAGCGAAACGAAACGCACTTTTGGAAAAATCTATCCTCAATTATTTGATCCAATGCGCGTGCCTGAGAAAGAGGCGTGTTAATTTTAGTGGCGTCTCGGCCAAAGGCTTACACCAGCGCTCGGGCGCGGAAAAACACGGAACTTTGCCAATGAGAAGACCTGATTTCGTATTTAGCCGACATTGGTCAGGGGCAACCAAAACAAAGCTATCTTTGTGTTACGGTAACCGGTACCTGTCACTTTCTTACTCATGATGTTTAATTGCGGCTAGGTGCTGAAATTATCTTTCAAACAAAAATTCAGGTTTTTCGGTGGCTTATTTTTCCTCAAAATTCACATGAAAATAAAGACAAACATTCATTATATCATTGGACTCCATAGTATCGCTTTATTTATCGTGTTTTGTTATTAAAGGACTAAATTTTATTGGTGTGAATTGGTATGGTTATACAATTATGATTAATTGTTAATAATTAATTAATAATTCAGATGCAAAAATGGGCAATGATAAACAGAAAATATCTTTCAAAAGGTATGTTGAGAATATTCAGACCCTAAATATTCTGAATATATCCGAATTTTGACTAGAAGCTGCGGCTTCAAAAACTCCTCTCACGCCAATAATATCATCTGGAATGGGCTCAAAATCATCATTAAACATGAAAATTTTATACGTATAAAATATCATATAAAACTGTATAAATTTATACAGGGGGGCCACAAAACCCTTTCTACGTATATATATATATATATATATATATATATATATACACATATGTCGGATGATATCAGGCCCGCTATGTGTCATAGGCTAGTCGAAGCCCGGGTTGGGGGAAAAGGTGGGGAAGTGTATAAGATATACGTTTGGGAAATATATGCGATCGACTTTACGAGCCTCCAGATATTCAAATGATTATACAAAGCCCTATTGTATAAAGAAATATGTTTCGAAGTTCTAACCAAGCCACTGCGCTGTTGTCAACTTGTGTCTGCAAACGTTAGCTGGAAATTTCATAATTGGATTCGTTTCCCCAGCTGAGAGGCCATAACTAAGGAACTGTATGATGGACACAGTTGAGGTGGAGAGATGACTGGATGTTTTTTGAGAATCGAATGATTACCTATTTACTCCAGGTAGGTGTAAGTAAATATTTCCCATTATCTCATTTGTAATTTTATTTTACTTTTCAGGAAGGAGAAGCTAGGAGAACAAAGAAGATTGCATGCAGCTCTGATAGTGATATTGGATGAGAAGAAGTTGTACTTGATGAACTCAATAGGAAATAAGTGGATGCTCATATTGATATTTCTGATGAATAATTTGGAAATTTCAAAGCAGAGTACGATCATATAGGGTGATCCATTAAGAATGAGTAATCTCTGAATATAGTAAATAACAAAATATAACATTTATTCTAGCATTGTTCATGAAAACGTAGCTAGTTTAGGGAAAAATATTTTAAAATTTCTCAATAACTTTGGTCGACCATTTACTTTGAAATTTCGTTTATTGTGAGTGTTGTCAGTGATTTTCATTATTGATTATTGTATTTTCTCCAGTGTTACTTCGATGAATGAAAATTAATAAAAATGTTAAAAGTGAGACACAGATCTTTTCAATAACGAATAACGCAAAAACCGTTAGAGCAAGACAATTCGAAAAATAGTACATCTTTTATATGAAATTGAATGGGCTTTCTGATTTTCAATTTATTCGAAACATTTTTCAATGAACAAAGAAGATATCATGTAATTTACTGAAGTATCGGAGTGCTTCTAGCTCCCTCTGTGAGCAATCACAAAATAAGTTACAAATTCATATTTTTCACGTAAGGAAACCAAAAACTACAAAAATTTTATGTTCATGTTGTTGAAACTTGAAAAGTTATTGATAGACTATATTTTGTACACCAAATCAATAAGTCATTATAGTACGGTTTATTTTAGTAATGAAATTATAGTATAGCTCCATTATGAGGAGGTCGCTATCAGAATATATCAATTAATTTGTATGTCACTGTAGTTCTTGCAGAAAAGGTAGGAGTTATTGTATCAGCAGAAATAAAATATTCGAAAAGTCATAACTCTCTACCAGGCGATATTCTCAAATGGACTGAAGGAAAACTCAAAGTAAGCTTCATAACGTTTAATATATAAAAACTGTATGTGTTACATGATATTGATATTATTAACGGGATGGATTCCAAGGAAGAACTATGGCATGATTGATGATAACGAACTTTCATGCCTGATATTTCTGTATTTTATCCCCAAATCACATCTATATACTGATGTTCTTTATTTGATACCTACTCATGAACTTCAGCATGGTACCTCGATATATTCTTTTCGAAACAATAATGGAGTAGAAATAATGGAGTAGAACACAAAAACAAAAACAAAATTCCTCAACACGCTTTTCAAGTTACTGAAAAATATGAACAAAAAATATATTTCTTTGAAAGTGCGCCAATGAATGACGTTAACACAGTTTATTAGGAACTGAAGAATAATAATAATAATAATAATAATAATAATGTTTATTGCTTCTCAAACAAGTTTACAGCAATGGAGTGTATGAACGTGGTTTGTCGTAATATTGATAATAACAACAATAATATTGATAATTGTAACAAGAATATTAATTACAAAACAAAATGTAGAAAAAAACAAAAACAAAAAGCTCTTAGAGTTACACCACCTAGAGGTGAAAAGAGAAATAATTAAAACTATTCGTTTAAAATGAACGATCTTAACCTAAGTATATTCCAAATATATTCAGAAATCAATCTGGCATTAACAATTGTTATATTTTTTACAGCTTCAATGAATGTTTCCAAATTCCGTAGGCATGAATCAGGTTGCTTCATGACAGTATAGATTGGATATTCAAAAATTATATGAAAAAGTGTTTCATTTTCATTTCTGTTACATACTGGACATTTCTGATCAGGGTCAATAGAGTAAGAAATTACATTCAAAGTGAATTTAATGATGAAATATCAAAATCATTATTTTCTTCAAGGAAGTTATAAATATTTGAATGACCGTGACAGTTCCAGAAAGTCAGTGAGAGTTTTCCGATGATTCTAGACGTGATTTGGAGATCTTGGTTAAATTCTTGTTTGGCGATTCGTCTTCTTCACGACTTCTTTTTTGAGAAGCAGGAACGAGTGTTGGTTGGCCAAAATTAAATTTGATCCTCAGATTCTCACCATTAGAATTTCTATGTTCCAGCTCTCGATATGTTTTTGAAAGGACCTCTCTTTGGTTCGGAGTATAATCGTTTTTTATTTTCACGTTCGGGAAGAATTTTAATGAAACTTTAGATTTTCTGGAGAGAATTGCTATGGCATCTTCACGACTTGAAAATTCAGCCTTCAAAGGACGTATTTTACCAGTGGGTTTACCCAACCTTGTTATTTTAATTGGTTTTGGGGTGTTTGATGGAACGAAATCAGTTAAAATTTCAGTTACAGCCTTGAAATCATCAGTCGCTTCATCCAGGCCGTAGATGATGATATTTTTCTCACGCAAATTTCTAGAGGCGAATTCTGCATATATATTCGAAGGTGACATAATATTCACCTTCTCTTCAAGCTCCACCACTTTAGTTTTCAGGTTATCGTTTTCTTCTTTCAAATAAGCGATGTTGGCGATGCATCCATCAATCTTTTTATTTTGTTCAGTTAGCAAAGCTCGCACTTCGCTCATACCAGCGGTCAGAATGTTCAGTTGAGACATCAACAAATCAAATTGTGCTTCTTGGAATGATACGCCACTGGAATTTGGTTTTACTTGATCCATCTTTATCAATTACTAGATTCTTATCTTCAGCAAAAAATGGTGGGAAGACCTGATAAGTTTTTTGAGTGAATGTTGGTCAAAAGCAATGGAATAGATTCAATGCAGTTACTTTATCAAATATCAGATTATTAACTAATGTCATTGATCTAATACAGGTATCTACACATCAGCAAAATCTTACTTGTGGTGCAGTTCAAAAATCACTTATTAACGATCACTTTTTCTAGTATAAAACTGTGATAACTCAAGAGCTATTAAAAATCAACTGTGGTGTTTCAGACAGGATCACACACACCTGAAGAATAAGGAAGAAATAGAATGAAAAAACAACAGAACTGTCCTGCTTATCTTCACTGCTTTTGTCGGTAACAATTGTATACGAATGTTTTAACTCGTACCCAGTTTTTATCCACAAATGTTTCCTTATGGAATGCAAGAAATTCGTTACATTCATGTTTTTTAGGTGCAATTTTTTTTCTGATATGCTCCTTGAAATGATGTATAACCAATTTCTTCTCTGTTTCAGACCATCGCATTCTACCAATTGTTTTAGGCTTTTTCACTGAAAAAGTAATAATATTGTAGCTAGCAAATTATCTTGAGTTATTTATTACGTACATTTATCTCGGGCGACTGAATTTCCCTCCTCGTCTGAACTACATTCGATATTCTTCTGTGAATCTGACTGGTGTGAACTTATTCTTTTTTTTTTCACTGTAAATTTGAATCAATCAAAAAATCATGAAGAACTGTGAAACACAGATACATACAGTTTTCCTTGTACGGTGGTTGATCCTGTTCGTCTGCAGTACTATCGAAGTTTGGTCCTGATTTTGACTGAACTTCGTCAGTAGTTCTACCAGTGTGTCTCGGTCTCTTTCCAACTTTTTTCAATATTCTTTCAGAAAGATGCTGCCCATCATCACTGCCTTCGTTCTCATTTTCTGATCCTGTAGTGTAGTATACGTCTGCATCTAGTTCTATGTCTCCCAAACTTTTTCCTTTGAATTCCTTTCCTTTTCCCTTTTCCAATAGGAGTAAAATCTTAGCCACTTTTGCCGTCTGATAGATATCTTGCGGAAGCCTGAAATAGATATTGATGGAGACATGCATCAGTTAGATACCAAGTCGTCACGGCAACCACGAATCTGAATAGAACAACATGTTGTCACCTGGTATGACATGCAGATAATAGTTTCATCAGGTCGTAAAATTGTATGAATGAAGACAACTCGTGCTCACAACACTATCGAAAATTCTGTCAGAAATCTTGAACTCCTGCGGACTTGTTGTGTTACTAAGCAATTGGATCTCGAAGATTTCTGACAGGAATAATATCGATAGTATTGTAAGCACTCATGGTATTATCCCTGATAATTTGTCAAAATCACAATATTTTCAATGCGAATCTTCAGTATAGGACTATTTGGCAAGTGAGTTCCCAATTTCACTTTTCTGAAACTAAGAAACATTTTGAAACTTACACATTTGTGATCACATTCATAATTTTTGTAAATAAATTCACTTTTCAGATACTCTCTCCTGATGATGGCCTAGCGCCGAAAACGATTGAATTTATGTAATTAATGGTATGCCTGAGTCTCAGTCTCCAGTATTGATAATATCTTTATTATCGAACACAACGGAAATAATCCATGATTGTGACCTGTGATATGAATTAGCGGAGTTGGAAAGAGTAGAACTCTTCGAAACGTTCATAGGATTGAAATATAAAAAAAGTAACAAATTAATGATTCATTACCGTACCTATAAAATTCCATATGGGTCTTTTTCGTATGACCCATAAATGTCGCAATTTGCTCCATTTCGTTATCCTCCATACTCATCAATTGGAGGGTGGTTGCAATGTGCTTCCTGAATCTTGTTGATGTTAGGAGAGATGGCTCCTTGGCACCACATTTCTGTGCAAACTTCCTAATAACGCTGGCCCCCGACATCCATCGGTCTTCAGAATCAGGGTTGGCGAAAAGATAAGGATTCGACTTCGGCACAATTTCAAATTCCCTCCTTACTCTCAAGATGCAATCAATATATTGCTGAATCCTTTTAGAAAATAGAATGGGAACTGGTTTAAATCCTTTTCCACCAGCAACCACTCTTTTGAATCTCTTGCTAATCAACTGTTCCACCTTGGTAAGGGAATCCATGAAGGATTCCTGATTAACAGTTTCCGTGGTCCTATTATAATTATCGATCATTAGATACTGAATTTCACCAACTCGTTTGCGATTGAACATTAGAGTTTCTGCCAAAACACACTCAGTAAGAATTTTATAATTCTTTATTAGATTGAGATGATTTCCAAGCTCATGATATGCATTTTCTGCAAGATTGTTGACGTATGTTTTGAATAACTGTATGTCGCTATTCAAAGGTAATTGAGCGGGCTTCTCCCAGTGTTTTTCTTTCAGGGCTTTCAGCGCCAAACTTGATATCTCAGTGCACCAGTGCCCTTCAATTAGTTTTTTCAAGTCTTTGATGTCATTTTTTGTTTTTTGCCTATCCGTCCATTGGATATGAGGAAGTTGCCTATTTTCGAGAACTATTTTCAGCGCGATATTGCATAAAAATTTTAAATTAGTTCCCATATGCAAAGCAAGTGATGGTGCATCAAAACTCTTGTCATTGGCCTTATAACCACTAATGATCTTCGTGGCTGATATGAATGATTGAAAATTCTCAGGTTTCAATGCATCAAATAATCCCGTGATTCCACCGTCTATTGTTTTCAGGGCCTTTATCAATCTGCCCATCTCCCTCATTTTATTTGAGATCACATTCGCAATTTGTTTCCTCTTATGCTTATTCAACAAGGCTTCCGCATATAAACATACTAATGGGTCATTTTTAGCCGTTAAACTTATATCATCGGGACGCATTATGTTGAATACTTCTTCTTTAATTCTAGATGATTTCAAAAAATCATTATTTTTGGACATAACGAGCGCCATAAACGTCTGTGATCGAGTCAAACAGTTTTTACCTGCATTTTTAACGTCACTTGGTTTATTTTTGCATTTCTTGACATGCTTGTATAGAAGCTTCTTTGTGTAGTGACCTAAACAGTAATTGCATACAAAATATTCGGTGTCGGGATTCTTTGAAGTTCTCATCGGCTGGAGAACATTTTTCTCAGTTTTCAAATAAAAATAACCTTGTTTTCGTAATGAACTCACGAGGGCTAATCTCTCTTTACTCTTTGGTTTCAACTTTTCAATTGCAACAACTTCTTTGTGATTGCTATGATGTCTGATAAGGTGTCTGGTGAAATGAGTCGGAACGTCCACGAAGCATATTGGGCATATGGTGGGTCTCTCCCTTGCTGAATCTTTCTTCTTATAGTGCGATTCATAATCCTACATTGAAAGTAATTAGTAAAAGTACAAAAAACTCTTATACGCCAGAGGATACTTGCCAATACTGAATGTGGTACAGCTGAGAGTGGCACTACTGGAGATGGTGCTATGGACGATGAAACTACTGAAGGTAGCACTACTGAAGGTATTGTCATTGCTTGAAATTGAACTGGTAATGATGCTCCACTTGTTGAAGCCCCATTTATGTCAACTTTTTCGATATCCTTTTCTGTTACATTATCGCTAATGTTCTAAAATAGTCAGAGGTTGTACTATGAGTGTGTAAGCTTTTCTGTGATATTTATTGAAGTTCGGAATCAAAGAATCCTATCCTATGAACAGATATTGCTAGATGTGAAGCCATAATTCACTGAAATTGGTAAATATGTTAGACGATTGATAGAGATTGATAAGGAATATAATTCTTCAGAATTCGGAATGCTCTTTAAAGCACTATTTGGAAAATCAAGAGTATATCATTTGAAACGGTTACACAAACAAACGTATAAAAGTCGTTGCGAAATCGATGAGTTTTAAGCACTGTCCAAGTCGGCTTTTGCCTCATTTGACAATTTTGCTTTTCATACTTAGAATGCACTATTTTCGCAACATTTCACATGAATAGCTATTTCGATTGTCTTCAATTCCCTTTGGGGAAAGATTTGATTTTTCAGAGGGTAGCTAGTGGAAGTGGAAATTTTTCAAAGGTACGGTACTTCAGACGTCAAAGATACCTCAAAACTCACAGCATCTGAGCTGGATTGCTCAGACGATGACGGCGGGATATATTCAGAGCCAGAACTTTCGAAATCGATCCATTCATCCATCTCATTTGCAATTCGATCCTGTTCAGAGTCAAGTTCTGATTCGGAATCATATTTTGATTCAATATCGCGGTCTGTCGGTTGCAGGGTCGCTTTATTTTCAGTCACGTCAGGACCTGGACCTGCGTAGAAATCAGAATCGTTTCAATCTTGAAAGTCTCATTTCAATTTTTCGAATTTGCATTTGAAATAGAAAAAATCTCATCTTCAGAAACTGCAGTGTCAGTTTTTTTGTCAATCTCAGAATCGACATATACGCATGCTAATTTTCAAGGAAATCAAGTGAGTGGGGATGGGTGTAGTTGAAAATGAGACATGATATAATCTGATTCTATTCAAATGGCTGATCCAAAATGACGAACGAGTTGTTATTTTGATCGAATTAGATTAGTTTGTCTAACTACTATTTATTTCCTATATGACTCTTCAGTTTGGCTATATACAAGAGCCTGATTCTTCAGGTTTTCAAACTACTTTCAATTATCTACCCCTTTTTGGTTCGACAATCTATGAAAATGTGATACTTCAGTATTTCAAACCACTAGTTATTATCTGTTTCTTTGTTTGGCATGCTACAAAAGCATGTTTTTCAGTTTTTCTATTATTTTCTGTGAGTATCAAATTCTGACAAAAGAATCAAAATCTTCGTCCCCAATAACACATCGATATCGATTTTGAAAACAATCAGATTATAATTACAAAACTCGTTCGCCCTATTGGTTCCGTCATCTTGAATTCCCTGATTTTGACAAAAAAATCATCATCTCCGAACTCAAAAACCACCAGGTACCAATTTTCAATAGAATCGAATCAAAACCACAAATCTCGTCCGCCATATTGACTCCGCCATCTCGAACGAATATACCAATTTCGAATAGAGATTCATTATTTCCGTCCCAGAACTCCCCCAGGTACTAATCTTGAAAAGAATCGAATCATATAATTACATAACTCGTCCGCAATATTGGATCCACTTCCTTGAATTCACTAATTTGGACAAAAGAATTGTAATCTCTGACCCCGAAAAACCTCAGATACCAATTTTGAATAGGAATGTATTATAATTACATAACTCGTCCGCCATTTTAGATCCGACATCTTGAGTTTTCCAACTTTGACGAAATAATCATAATCTCAGACCCCAAAAACCCTTAGATACCAATTTTAAATCGAATCGGATCATAACTACAAATCTCTGACCCCAAAAACGTCCAGATAACAATTTTGAATGAAATCGGATCGTAATTATAAATTTCGTTCGATATAAACTGGATCCGCCAACCTGAATTTCCCAATTTTGACTAGAGAATCATAAGCTTCGACTTCAATACCAATTTTGAATAGAATAGGAACATAAATACAGAACTCGTACGCCATATTGGATTCGCCATCTTGATTACCCCAATTTTGATGAATGAATCATGATTTTTGACACCGAAAACCCCCAGATACCAATTTTGAATAGAGTCGGATCATAATTAGGAAATTCGTCTGCCATATTTGATCCGTCATCTTGAATTTCCCCAATTGTCATGAAAGAATCATAATTTTCGACCCCAAAAACCTTCAGATTCGAATTTAGAATAGTGTCGGATCATAATTATCTAACTCGTCCGCCATATTGAATCCGCCATCTTGAATCCACTAATTTTGACAAAATAATCATAATCTCTAACCCCATACACCCTCAGATACCAATTTTTCGTAGAATCGGATTATAATTAGGAAATCCGTTTGCTATATTGGATCCGCCATCTTGAATTTTCTAATATAGACGAAACAATCATCAACTTCGATACCGAAGACGCCTAGATAACAATTTTGATTAGAATCTGATCATAATTACAAAACTTGTCTGCCATATTGGATCCGCCATCTTGAATTCCCCAAATTTGATGAAAGAATCATAATTTCCGACCCAGAAAACCCCCAGATACCAGTTTTGAAAAGAATCAGAACATAATTACGAAATTCGTCCGCCATATTCGATCCGCCATCTTCAGTTTTTCAATTCTGACGAAAGATTCATAATGTCCGATCCTGAAAACCCTCGGATTCCAATTTTGAATAGAATCGGATCATAATTACAAAACTCTTCAGCCATATTGAATCCGTTCACCTTGAATTTCCCAATCCTAACGAAAGAATCATAATTTTCGATCTCGAAACCTCCACATACCAATTTTGAAAAGAATCGGATCTTAATTTAAAAACTCGTTCGCTATTTGGATCTGCTATCTTGAATTTCCCAATTCAGACGAAATAATCATCATTTTCGACCCCAAAAAGCCTCAGATTCCAATATTGAATTTCAATTCGACATGCAAATATAGCCAGTCCTAAAGATTACACACGAGTTAAAGTTCCTCACAAGGCCTTTTTCAATTTTGACAAAAACATCATGAATGAAAGTTAATATTTTGCGATCAAGAGATCAGTTGATTATTATTCAATTAAATAGATAGTATCTCAATTACGAGGTTAGGAAAATAATAATATAATAACTTGTGATAATGAAGCATCAAACTTACTTGCAACAGGAACCATATCCAATATTTTTTGGCTTCTTCTTATCGACATTGTCTTCAACTATATAATTCACTCACTGATATGATAAAGCAAATGGAATACAGTCGCTGATAAGAAGCCCGTCTGTCTTCCTCGTAAGTTATTCTCAGAATGGTGAAAATGCATAATACGTAGTGCATCCTGCATTGCTGCCAAATTTTCGGGCTTCGTTAAATACGCGGAACTATATGGGCTTTATATAATTGGTATAATATCACACACTGTATAAGAGTTATACACAGATCTACTGATGCGCCCTCTACAAGAGGTCGCGCGAACTAAACGTGTATATCTTGAGATTTGAACCCCCATTACGAAGCCTAAGCAAAATTTGATCTACGCAGTCTCCTACTCATGACTAATCTATAGAAAGCGATATACACGTAGTTTTTAGGAAGCCCACAATCGGGCTTCGGAAAAATGTATATGGCTTCGTTTAATCGGTCGTGTTTAGCGTTTTGGGCTTCGTTATGGGGCTTTATATGTCTATATATATATATATATATATATGTCAATCCTACACTTTGAGGACCCGTATAAGTTATACAACTTATACAACTTATACAATTATATGTCCCCGAAGTGTAATATGTACATAAAATTTATACGCTTATACACATTAGGTTTCCTGGCAATCAGAGTACAAAAGTATGTATACGCCAGTGCTGCCATTTTGTGAGTAATCACCCCATTCGTCAACTTCTTTAACGCTGCGGAGTTATGGAACGACCCAGACAGCACAAGGTGATTCCATGAATGTTCCTAGAATATTCGCATGGAATATTTGAAATATCCTCAGAATGTTCAAATAAAGTGCGCAGCAGATTCTGAGATTATTCTGAGAACATAAGAATGAGACGGAAACTCACGTTCCCAGAAGGTTCTCAGAATTTTCTCCAGAATGTAATAAGAACGTTCTCAGCATGTTCGGAAAACATTCTCAAAATGTCCCTTAGAATATTACCAGAATATTCTCAGCATTTTCGCAAAACATCTCGAGAATGTTCCTCAGAATATACTAAGAATTTCCTCAGCATATTCGGGAAACATGCCAAGAATGTTCTCAAGATTAAACAGTGCAGACTCGATAATCCGAACTAATAAAAACCAAGGCGATTCGGATTACCAAAAAATTCGGATTACCGAAGCAGTTTTTTTTTTAAATTTTTTATGACGAAATTTTTTCGAAAAAATAAACCCATCGCATGATAAGTGCGAAATTACCGGGTTTTTTACCGTTAAACAGAGATAATATTGTCCACAATCACAACACAATAAACCATTGAAAAATACGAAGTTCAAAAATACACATACGTACATACAGTTGTATTCAATAAAAAGGCGTAGGTACATGTATTAAGGGCGCCGTACATTATGCTATTTCTCGGCAAGTTTGAGGCAATGCAATTTTCTCGCAATTTCCGCAATTGATTGCAAGTCGCCGTACATTAAGATATTTCTGAGATATTTCTGTCATATTTTCTTGTTTATATTCACTATTTTCAGGTTTTTTGAGCCTTCAATGTACTTTTTGAGGTTATTTGGTGTTTCAGGCCACGTTATGGAGAGAATTTGTATTTTATCAAGATGCTACGATGAATATTACTAAAAATTTCACTAAACTTGCGTTGAAATTGCAGGAAAAATAGAACTGGTTCTATTATGAGACTTGCATGAAACTTGCGGTGAAATATCATAGACGCATGCGCATTGTTCGATTCAAAATTGCATTGCACCGAACTTGCTTGTAAATAGCATAATGTACGGCGCCCTTTGAAAAGAGAGGTCAACGTCATCCTAGTTCTAGTTGTTTTAAACTGGCTCAGTCAATGGTTTGTAATTTTGACAACCTATGACAACTGTCAACATATAGTGAAAATTCATTCCCGTTAGCCCTTTTTACGCAAATAGGATGACGTTAGTTTCTCTCTCTAATACTTGTAACGCTATTTTTTTGAATACAACTGTTCAATATCGAAGCTGAGAATGATTGAAAACTCAAAACAAAATGTAAATAAACATCATCACCATTATAGCAAACAACGTAAGAACGGCTAGGCTCTGGAATTCATTGCCTGTGGAAGTATTCCCAACAACATATAATCTCCAAAAATTCAAAAAAAATTCCAATACCTACCTCCTGTCCCTATCCTCCCTAGGAACGCACGATGTTCTTTGAACATTATAGGGATTCCCTTTCGTCCGCTCCAATCGATAAAAAAAAATCCACTGTAGTAGCGTAGTAGCAACATTCGCCGTTCTGGCGCTACGATCTCAATTTCGTTTGGCACCGCGGGAATTTCAAATCATCCCATTCATCAGCCCATTTATAACATAACTGACTCGACAATCTAACTTCTATGTATTACGGTGAAGTTATAAAAATAATGAAATTACAAATAATATTATCTTGAATCAATCAGATCATAACTATATTGTATTCAAAAAAAAGTCAGCTAACGCATGAGAATAGATGACACATCTGAATCTCCTGATGCTTATTACTAAGCAAACCTCTAATAAGTGTAGAATTCAGAAATTCTGAGTGTAGAGACCGTCAGATATGAAACACTAAAATTCATTGACTTATAATAATATACCAAATATCATTGCTCAATTTTATTATTACGATATCAATAAGACGTCTTTAAGACGTATTCAGGACGTGAGAATCAGATATCTTCAAAACGTCTGGATGATGAACGTCTTTAAGACGTCTTATTCAGGAATTAAGACGTACAGACTTAGATACGATATAATCCAGACGTCTTAAAGACGTCTTGTGCTATCTGGGATATAATCGGGAGTCGGCCTCGAACCGGCGAAGGGAGATCCTATCCATTATCAGATGCTCATACTACTAGGCTATTGCGGGACTTGAGAGATTTTATCAAGAATTCATCAGTCAACAGAATTGAAATGGTACAAAAAGGCTTTAATTATATTTGATATTTGATCATATATACGGACATACCTATCATAACTCAGTTGATTTGAGGACGTAGAAAAAGGTGTAGTCTGATAATGTTTCTAGCCACATTACTTTTCCAGTGTTTGATCTATTACTGTGAATCGATTATTTTTGTCGAATATAGGTGAAGAACTGAACTTTATTCGCATTATTGGTGCATCATTGTAATAATATAAGGGTAATGAACAAATATTTAGCTCAAACATGAATTGTTAGACAAAATAACGAGTATATACAATAACCACTACAATATGAGATTTTTTATATAATGGAGCTTGTCTCCAGCGTCGAAACGACAGCGGCGCGATTGTGGCATATCTATAACGATCAATTACGGGATGGACGACAAAGAAACATAATAAATAAGCGTACATCGTGGCGGCACAACAGATGTCATATTGACCTTTTGCCGAAGTTGGTTTGCCGCTGCCGACCCATATCCGCTGCTGGCAGCTATGGCCCGGCTATTTACCGCCTATTCATGTTTGCTGAGATGAGTCATAGCGACCTAGTCGAGGTGGCAATCGATTCATCTTGGCATGTTTTACTGAAAAATGGATATTTGCGAGATTTTTTGCTTTTTTCATAAATTATTGGCATCTGAAAATGGTAATATCGTCTCTCGAAGCATTTTGAATTTTTTTCGCAAGTTATAAAAAGAAATTTTCCAACTCTTAGATGAAAATTCTGAAAAAATTCGAAATGACTGATTTTAATCTAAAGAACAAAAATATGATATCAAATATTCTAATATTTTCACAATAACTTGTTGGTGTTTCGAATAATTAAGGAAAGTGAATTGCTGTTTTTTAGAGTACTTTGATCAGGAATATCTCAAAAACTATGGGTCCTAGCGACCTGGTCGAGGTTGCAATCGATTCAGCTCGGCCTGTTTCACTATGAAATGAGATATTCGCAAGATTTTCCGCTTTTTTCTATGAATTATTGGCATCTGAAAATGGTTAAAAAATAAAAATTTTCAATTTTTGGAAAAAATTTCCGAAAAAATTCAAAATGACTGATTTCAATTTGAGAAACAAAAAAACGACTTCAAATATTCGAATATTGTCACATAACTTGTTCGTATTTCATATAATTGAAGAAAGTGACTTGCTGTTTTTTAGCGTACTTTGATCAGGAATATCTCAAAAACTATGGGTCCTAGCGACCTGGTCGAGGCCGCAATCGATTCAACTCGGCCTGTTTCACTATAAAATGGGATATTCGCGAGATTTGCCGCTTTTTTCTATGAATTATTGGCATCTGAAAATGGTTGAAAAATGAAAATTTCCAATTTTTGGAAAAAATTTCCGAGAAAATTCAAAATGACTGATTTCAATCTAAAAAACAAAAATATGACATCAAATATTCGAATATTTCCACAATAACTTGTTCGTATTTCATATAATTACAGAAAGTGAATTGCTGTTTTTTAGCGTAATTTGATCAGGAATATCTCAAAAACTATGGGTCCTAGCGACCTGGTCGAGGTCGCAATCGATTCAGCTCGGCCTGTTTCACTATGAAAAGAGATATTCGCGAAATTTTCCGCTTTTTTCTATGAATTATTGGCATCTGAAAATGGTTAAAAAATGAAAATTTCCAATTTTTGAATGAAAATTCTGAAAAATTCGAAATAACTGATAACAATCTGAAAAACGAGAATATAACATCAAATATTCGAATATATTCACGATAACTTGTTGGTATTTCATATAATTAAAGAAAGTGAATTGCTGTTTTTTAGCGTACTTTGATCAGGAATATCTCAAGAACTATGGGTCCTAGCGACCTGGTCGAGGTCGCAATTGACTCAACTCGGCCTGTTTCACTATAAAATGAGATATTCGCGAGATTTTCCGTTTTTTCTATGAATTATTGGCATCTGAAAATGGTTAAAAAATGAAAATTTCCAATTTTTGGAAAAAAATTCCGAGAAAATTCAAAATGACTGATTTCAATCTGAAAAACAATAATATGACATCAAATATTCGAATATTTTCACAATAACTTGTTCGTATTTTATATAATTAAAGAAAGTTAATTGCTGTTTTTCAGCGTACTTTGATCAGGAATATCTCAAAAACTATGGGTCCTAGCGACCTGGTCGAGGTCGCAATCGATTCAGCTCGGTCTGTTTCACTATAAAATGAGATATTCGCGAGATTTTTCGCTTTTTTCTATGAATTATTGGCATCTGAAAATAGTTAAAAAATGAAAATTTCCAATTTTTGAATGAAAATTCTGAAAAATTCGAAATGACTGATTACAATCTGAAAAACGAGAATATTACATCAAATATTCGAATATATCCACGATAAATTGTTGGTATTTCATATAATTAAAGAAAGTGAATTGTTGTTTTTTAGCGTACTTTGATCAGGAATATCTCAAAAACTATGGGTCCTAGCGACCTGGTCGAGGTCGCAATTGATTCAACTCGGCCTGTTTCACTATAAAATGAGATATTCGCGAGATTTTCCGTTTTTTTCTATGAATAATTGGCATCTGAAAATGGTTAAAAAATGAAAACTTCCAATTTTTGGAAAAAATTTCCGAGAAAATTCAAAATGACTGATTTCAATCTGAAAAACAATAATATGACATCAAATATTCGAATATTTTCACAATAACTTGTTCGTATTTTATATAATTAAAGAAAGTGAATTGCTGTTTTTCAGCGTACTTTGATCAGGAATATCTCAAAAACTATGGGTCCTAGCGACCTGGTCGAGACCACAATCGATTCAACTCGGCCTGTTTGACTATAAATTGAGATATTCGCGAGATTTTCCGCTTTTTTCTATGCATTATTGGCATCTGAAAATGGTTAAAAAATGAAAATTTCCAATTTTTGAATGAAAATTCTGAAAAATTCGAAATGACTGATTACAATCTGAAAAACGAGAATATTACATCAAATATTCGAATTTATTCACGATAAATTGTTGGTATTTCATATAATTAAAGGAAGTGAATTGCTGTTTTTTAGCGTACTTTGATCAGGAATATCTCAAAAACTATGGGTCCTAGCGACCTGGTCGAGGTCGCAATTGATTCAACTCGGCCTGTTTCACTATAAAATGAGATATTCGCGAGATTTTCCGTTTTTTTCTATGAATTATTGGCATCTGAAAATGGTTAAAAAATGAAAATTTCCATTTTCTGGAAAAAATTTCCGAGAAAATTCAAAATGACTGATTTCAATCTGAAAAACGATAATATGACATCAAATATTCGAATATATTCAAAATAACTTGTTCGTATTTTATATAATTAAAGAAAGTGAATTGCTGTTTTTCAGCGTACTTTGATCAGGAATATCTCAAAAACTATGGGTCCTAGCGACCTGGTCGAGGTCGCAATCGATTCAGCTCGGTCTGTTTCACTATAAAATGAGATATTCGCGAGATTTTCCGCTTTTTTTTTATGAATTATTGGCATCTGAAAACGTTTAAAAAATGAAAATTTCCAACTTTTGGAAAAAATTTCCGAAAAAATTTTAAATGACTGATTTCAATCTGAAAAACAAAAAAAATTACTTCAAATATCCGAATATTCTCACAATAACTTGTTCGTATTTCATATAATTAAAGAAAGTGAATTGCTGTTTTTTAGCGTACTTTGATCAGGAATATCTCGAAAACTATGAGTCCTAGCGACCTGGTCGAGGTCGCAAACGAATCAGCTCGGCCTGTTCCACTATTAAATGAGACAATCGCGAGATTTTCCGCTTTCTTCTATGAATAATTGGCATCTGAAAATGGTTGTAAAATGAAAATTTCCAATTTTTGGAAAAAATTTCCGAAATAAAATCAAAATGACTGATTTCAATCTAAAAAACGAAAATATGACATCAAATATTCGAATATTTGTCCAATAACTTGTTCGTATTCCATATAATTAAAGAAAGTGAATTGCTGTTTTTTAGCGTACTTTGACCAGAAATATATCAAGAACTATGTGTTCTAGCGACCTCGTCAAGGTCGCAATCAATTCAACTCGGCCTGTTTCACTATAAAATGAGATATTCGCGAGATTTTCCGCTTTTTTCAATGAATTATTGACATCTGAAAATGGTTAAAAAATGAAAATTTCCAATTTTTGGAAAAAATTTCCGAGAAAATTCAAAATGACTGATTTCAATCTGAGAAACAAAAATATGACATCAAATATTCGAATATTTTCACAATAACTTGTTCGTATTTCGTATAATTAAAGAAAGTGAATTGCTGTTTTTTAGCGTACTTTGACCAGAAATATCTCAAAAACTATGTGTTCTAGCGACCTCGTCAAGGTCGCAATCGATTCAACTCGGCATTTTTCACTATAAAATGAGATATTCGCGAGATTTTCCGCTTTTCTCAATGAATTATTGGCATCTGAAAATGGTTAAAAAATGAAAATTTCCAATTTTTGGAAAAAATTTCCGAGAAAATTCAAAATGACTGATTTCAATCCGAGAAACAAAAATATGACATCAAATATTCGAATATTTTCACAATAACTTGTTCGTATTGCATAATGATTAAAGAAAGTGAATTGCTGTTTTTTAGCGTACTTTGACCAGGAATATCTCAAAAACTATGTGTTCTAGCGACCTCGTCAAGGTCGCAATCGATTCAACTCGGCCTTTTTGACTATAAAATGATCTTTTCGCGAGATTTTTCGCTTTTTTCAATGAATTATTGGCATCTGAAAATGGTTAAAAAATGAAAATTTCTAATTTTTGGAAAAAATTCCCGAGAAAATTCAAAATGACTGATTTCAATCTGAGAAACAAAAATATGACATCAAATATTCGAATATCTTCACAATAACTTGTTCGTATTTCATATAATCAAAGAAAGTGAATTGCTGTTTTTTAGCGTACTCTGACCAGAAATATCTCAAGAACTATGTGTTCTAGCGACCTCGTCGAAGTCGCAATCGATTCAACTCGGCCTGTTTCACTATGGAAATAGATATTCGCGAGATTTTCCGCTTTTTTCGATGAATTATTGGCATCTGAACATGGTTAAAAAATGAAAATTTCCAATTTCTCACAATAACTTGTTCGTATTTCATATAATTAAAGAAAGTGAATTGCTGTTTTTTAGCGTACTTCGATCAGGAATATCTCAAAAACTATGGGTCCCAGCGACCTGGTCGAGGTCGCAATCGATTCAGCTCGGCCTGTTCCACTATAAAATGGGATATTCGCGAGATTTTCGGCTTTTTCCTATGAATTATTGGCATCTGAAAATGGTTGAAAAATGAAAATTTCCAATTTTTGAATAAAAATTCTGAAAAAATTCGAAATGACTGTTTCCAATCTGAAAAACGAAAATATGACACCAAATATTCGAATATTTTCACAATAACTTGTTGGTATTTCATATAACTAAAGAAAGTGAATTGATGTTTTTTAGCTTACTTTGAGCAGAAATATCTCAAAAACTATGTGATGCAGCGACCTGGTCGAGGTCGCAATCGATTCAACTTGGCCTGTTTCACTATAAAATGAGATAATCGCGAGATTTTCCGCTTTTTTCTATGAATTATTGGCATCTGAAAATGGTTGTAAAATGAAAATTTCCAATTTTTGGAAAAAAAATCCGAAAAAAATCAAAATGACTGATTTCAATTTAAAAAACGAAAATATGACATCAAATATTCGAATATTTGTCCAATAACTTGTTAATATTTCGTATAATTGAAGAATAGGAATTGCTGTTTTTTAGCGTACTTTGACCAGAAATATCTCAAAAACTATGTGTTCTAGCGACCTCGTCGAAGTCGCAATCGATTCAACTCGGCCTGTTTCACTATGGAAATAGATATACGCGGGATTTTCCGCTTTTCTCGATGAATTATTGGCATCTGAAAATGGTTAAAAAATGAGAATTTCCAATTTCTCACAATAACTTGTTCGTATTTCATATAATTAAAGAAAGTGAATTGCTTTTTTTTAGCGTAATTTGACCAGAAATATCTCAAAAACTATGTGTTCTAGCAACCTCGTCAAGGTCGCAATCGATTCAACTCGGCCTGTTTCACTATAAAATGAGATATTCGCGAGATTTTCCGCTTTTTTCAATGAATTATTTTCATCTGAAAATGGTTAAAAAATGCAAATTTCCAATTTTTGGAAAAAATTTCCGAGAAAATTCAAAATGACTGATTTCAATCTGAGAAACAAAAATATGACATCAAATATTCGAATATTTTCACAATAACTTGTTCGTATTTCATATAATTAAAGAAAGTGAATTGCTGTTTTTTAGCGTACTTTGACCCGAAATATCTCAAAAACTATGTGTTCTAGCGACCTCGTCAAGGTCGCAATCGATTCAACTCGGCATTTTTCACTATAAAATGAGATATTCGCGAGATTTTCCGCTTCTTTCAATGAATTATTGGCATCTGAAAATGGTTAAAAAATGAAAATTTCCAATTTTTGGAAAAAATTTCCGAGAAGATTCAAAATCACTGATTTCAATCTGAGAAACAAAAATATGACATCAAATATTCGAATATTTTCACAATAACTTGTTCGTATTTCATATAATTAAAGAAAGTGAATTGCTGTTTTTTAGCGTACTTTGACCAGGAATATCTCAAAAACTATGTGTTTCAGCGACCTCGTCAAGGTCGCAATCGATTCAACTCGGCCTTTTTGACTATAAAATGAGATATTCGCGAGATTTTCCGCTTTTCTCAATGAATTATTGGCATCTGAAAATGGTTAAAACATGAAAATTTCTAATTTTTGGAAATAATTCCCGAGAAAATTCAAAATGACTGATTTCAATCTGAGAAACAAAAATATGACATCAAATATTCGAATATTTTCACAATAACTTGTTCGTATTTCATATAATTGAAGAAAGTGAATTGCTGTTTTTTAGCGTATTCTGACCAGAAATATCTCAAAAACTATGTGATCTAGCGACCTCGTCGAAGTCGCAATCGATTCAACTCGGCCTGTTTCACTATGGAAATAGATATACTTTGACCAGAAATATCTCAAAAACTATGTGTTCTAGCGACCTCGTCAAGGTCGCAATCGATTCAACTCGGCATTTTTCACTATAAAATGAGATATTCGCGAGATTTTCCGCTTCTTTCAATGAATTATTGGCATCTGAAAATGGTTAAAAAATGAAAATTTCCAATTTTTGGAAGAAATTTCCGAGAAGATTCAAAATCACTGATTTCAATCTGAGAAACAAAAATATGACATCAAATATTCGAATATTTTCACAATAACTTGTTCGTATTTTATATAATTAAAGAAAGTGAATTGCTGTTTTTTAGCGTACTTTGACCAGGAATATCTCAAAAACTATGTGTTTCAGCGACCTCGTCAAGGTCGCAATCGATTCAACTCGGCCTTTTTGACTATAAAATGAGATATTCGCGAGATTTTCCGCTTTTCTCAATGAATTATTGGCATCTGAAAATGGTTAAAACATGAAAATTTCTAATTTTTGGAAATAATTTCCGAGAAAATTCAAAATGACTGATTTCAATCTGAGAAACAAAAATATGACATCAAATATTCGAATATTTTCACAATAACTTGTTCGTATTTCATATAATTGAAGAAAGTGAATTGCTGTTTTTTAGCGTATTCTGACCAGAAATATCTCAAAAACTATGTGATCTAGCGACCTCGTCGAAGTCGCAATCGATTCAACTCGGCCTGTTTCACTATGGAAATAGATATACTTTGACCAGAAATATCTCAAAAACTATGTGTTCTAGCGACCTCGTCGAAGTCGCAATCGATTCAACTCGGCCTGTTTCACTAAGGAATTAGATATTCGCGAGATTTTCCGCTTTTGTCGATGAATTATTGGCTTCTGAAAATGGTTGAAAAAGGAAAATTTCCAATTTCTCACAATAACTTGTTCGTATTTCATATAATTATAGAAAGTGAATTGCTGTTTTTTAGCGTACTTTGATCAGGAATATCTCGAAAACTATGGGTCCTAGCGACCTGGTCGAGGTCTCAATCGATTCAGCTCGGCCTGTTCCACTATAAAATGGGATATTCGCGAGATTTTCGGCTTTTTCCTATGAATTATTAGCATCTGAGAATGGTTGAAAAATGAAAATTTCCAATTTTTAAATAAAAATTCTGAAAAAATTCGAAATGACTGATTCCAATCTGGAAAACGAAAATATGACATCAAATATTCGAATATTTTCACAATAACTTGTGTGTATTCCATATAATTAAAGAAAGTGAATTGATGTTTTTTAGCTTACTTTGAGCAGAAATATCTCAAAAACTGTGTGATGCAGCGACCTGGTCGAGGTCGCAATCGATTCAACTTGGCCTGTTCCACTATAAAATGAGATAATCGCGAGATTTTCCGCTTTTTTCTATGAATTATTGGCATCTGAAAATGGCTGAAAAATGAAAATTTCCAATTTTTGGAAAAAATCTCCAGAAAAAATCAAAATGACTGATTTCAATCTGGAAAACAAAAATATGACATCAAATATTCGAATATTTATTTGTCCAATAGTGTTTGGGATCACACGTTAAAAGGTAAGGCCCCCGTCATTCCTTGCTCGCACAAGACTCTCGAAGACTTCTGAGGGTTGCTCGTAAGGGGGCAACCGAATGACGGATAGAACAATTTTAGAACAACAATTTTTTTTAATAACTTGTTCGTATTTCATATAATTAAAGAAAGTGAATTGCTGTTTTTTAGCGTACTTTGACCAGAAATATCTCAAAAACTATGTGTTCTAGCGACCTCGTCGAGGTCGCAATCGATTCATCTCGGCCTGTTTCACTATAGAATGAGAGATTCGCGAGATTTTCCGCTTTTTTCTATGAATTATTGTCATCTGAAAATGGTTGAAAAATGGAAATTTCCAATTTTTGGAAAAAATTTCCGAAAAAAATCAAAATGACTGATCTCAATCTGAAAAACAAAAATATGACATCGAATATTCGAATATTTGTACAATAACTTGTTCGTATCTCATATAATTGAAGAAAGTGAATTGCTGTTTCTTAGCGTACTTTGACCAGAAATATCTCAAAAACTATGTGTTCTAGCGATCTCGTCGAGGTCGCAATTGATTCAGCTTGGCCTGTTCCACTATGAAATGAGATATTCGCGAGATTTTCTGCTTCTTTCTATGAATTATTGGCATCTGAAAATGGTTGAAAAATGAAAATTTCCAATTTTTGGATAAATATTCCGAAAAAATTCAGGATGACTGATTTCAATCTGAAAAACAAGAATATGAGATCGGATATTCGAATATTTGTCCAATAACTTGTTCGTATTTCATTTAAGTGAAGGAAGTGAATTGCTGTTTTCTAGCGTACTTTGATCAGAAATATCTCAAAAACTATGTGTTCTAGCGACCTGGTCGAGGTCGCAATCGATTCAGCTCGGCCTGTTCCACTATAAAATGAGATATTCGCGAGATTTTCGTTTTTTTTCTATAAATTATTGGCATCTGAAATTGAATGAAAATGAAAATTTCCAATTTTTGGAAAACAATTCTGAAAAAATTCAAAATGACTGATTTCAATCTAAAAAACAAAGATATGACATCAAATATCCGAATATTTCCACAATAACTCGTTCGTATTTCATATAATTGAAGAAATAAGTGAATTGCTGTTTTTTAGCGTACTTTGACCTTGGATATCCCGAAAACTATGGGTCCTAGCGACCTGGCCGAGGTCGCAATCAGTACGGCCTGTTCTACTAGGGAATGAGATATTTGCAAGATTTTTTGCTCTTTTCTATGAATTATTGGCATCTAAAAATGGTTATATCGTCTCTTGAAGCTGTCTGGGTTATTTTCGCAAGTTGAGAAATGAAAATTTCCAATTCTTGGATAAAAAATCTGAAATATTCGAAATGACTGATTTAAATCTATGTAACAAAAATGTGAGATCAAATATTCGAATATTTCCACAATAACTTGTTGGTATTTCATATAATTAAAGAAAGTGAATTGCTGTTTTTAATCGTACTTCGACCAGGAATATCTCGAAAACTATGGGTCTTAGCAACCTGGTCGAGGTCGCAATGTAATCAGCACGGCCTGTTTCACTAGAAAATGAGATATAAGCGAAGTTTTTCGCTTATTTCTATGACTTATTAGCATCTGAAAATGGTTATATCGTCTCTCGAAGCTTTCTGAATTTTTTTCCCAAGTTGAAAAATTTCCAATTCTTGGATGGAGATTCGGAAAAAAATCTAAATGACTGATTTCAATCTAAAAAACCAATAAGATCGAATATTCGAATATTTCCATAAATAACTTGTTGGTTATTCATATAACTAAAGAAAAAAGTGAATTGCTGTTCTTAAGCATACTTTCACCAGGATTTCCCCGGAAACTGTAGAACCTCGCGACCTGGTCGAGGTTGCAATGAAATCAGCACGGCTTGTTTCACTAGAAAATGAGATATTCGCTTTTTTCTATGAATTATTGGCATCTGAAAATGGTTATATCGTCTCTCGAAGCTTGCTGATTTTTTTTCGCAAGTTGAAAAATGAAAATCTCTTATTCTTGGATAATAATCCTGAAAAAATTAAAAATGACTGATTTTAATCCAAAGACCAAAAATGTGAGATCGAATATTCGAATATTCTCAAAATAATTTGTTGGTATTCCATATAATAATTAAAGAAAATGAATTCCTGTTTGACTAGAAATATCTTAGCGACCTGGTTGAGGTCGCAATCGATTCAGCAGGGCCTGTTCTACTAGAAACCAGATACCAATTTTGAATAGAGTTGGATCATAAGTACAATACTCATCCGCCATATTCGATCCGCCATCTTGAATTTAATAATTTCAACGGAGGAATCATAATCTCTGACACCGAACACCCCTAGAAACCAAATTTGAATAAAATCGGATACTAATTACAAAATCCACCATTTTGGATCCGCCATCTTGAATTTCCTAATTTTGACGAAGGACCCATCATCCCTGATCACGACAACCCCTTGGTGCCAATTTTGTATAGAATCGGGTCATAATAACAAAACTCGTCCGCCATATTGCTTCCGCCATCTTGAATTTCCAAACTCTTTCAAATTTTGACGTAGGAATCATAATCTCTATACCAGAGAACTATGAAATCCCAATTTCTAGTAATTGGATAGGTGACTGCTTGAGTCTACTGGTTGCTGGGGTCGTTTATTTTTCTTTTCTCCACTTTCGCTTGGCTGCAGTGGTTGCCAAATTCAGTATACAGGTGAAAATATATAGAAAATATGTAATTATCACGTAATTTGAAATATCCATTCATGGATATGGACCAAAAATACCTGAAAAAGACTTATCAAAAATGCACATTTCATTGGAAAAGGTTCTCAAGACGTCTGATGTACGTCTCTGAGTACTAATAAGATGAACGTTTCAAAGACATACTCACGTAGTGGAATACATTTTTCGTCTCAGAGATGTATTTTGACCTGATGGGCATAGACTAACAGATAACAATAACGTCAATATAGAATAACTTGTAGGAAATAAGGAAATATATATCTTACATCGAGCCCTTCTATATCTCTACAAAATATAATATACATTTGAACATCAATCATTGGCTTGGAATTCGAGAAAGCTGAATAAGACTGCTGAATGTGGAATTTATTATTATCATCACCAAACATCTACTGATGATATAGATTGAGTAAGTAACACGATGTCATGAAGATGAAAAAGTTGTAACCTACAACTATGCGTCAAAGATCAGCAACAGAATAATCAGTTCGTTCCCAAACTGTAGTATGAATACATTTTGAAAACGTACTCGAAGTGAACGATGTTTGCAAATGCTACAGTATCGGTACTTTGTACTCAAAGCGCACTATAGGTTGACCTGGCACTTTGGGTACGTCCCCAAAATGACCATGTTGGGTCCGAACTGTAGGAGTTTTGAAATATTTTGGGTCCAAAGTGTAGGATTGACATACATATATATATATATATATATATATATATATATATATATATATATATATATATATATATATATATATATATATATATATTATGCATCATTGTTGTCTATTTATTATTATTATTGTCGTTATTATTGTTATTATTATTGTATTATTGTTATTATTAAGAACATTATATTAACTGTATTTTCACATGCCTAGCACTACTTACGCAGTCTTTGATGTTTACATTGTCAACTGCTCAATCTCTATACCTCATAAATCAAGAACTGGGTTCTTTCAGAAGTAAGATTTGAGCAATATGTCATGTATTCACTCAACAAAACCTACAAGTACTTTGTACTTTCGGTTTGCAGATAGTTTAGTCGCGAACTAGAAATCTTAATATGTTACCTATTGATTATTGTATAATTGTGTGAATAAACTATTTATTATTATTTATTATAATATATGTTTTGGATTCAGGACCTTGAATCAAGTCGACACTTTCCTTCTATACAATATAGTCTATGCGCACTCGAAGAATTGTAAACTAGGAACGGTCCATGTCGTTTTGATAACCCAACATATTTACGTTCTGTATCGTCTCTCATACTTGAATCTCTGTAGTCTCTGTCGGTGAGATGTATTGATATAATTTTCTTTTTCATAATGAGTTATTGAATATATTTTCGTAGGTACTGGTAAGGTGTTCCATATCCAGTTGTTAGAATAATCTTGAATAAAACTCAAATAAATTTCAATAGATTTTATTGAAGATATCTAGCAAAATATTCATAGATAATAGGGTGCACAAAACATGTGATAAATTTACTTCGGAATGCACTGAACTCACACAGCAATCTTTCGGTTCTTCATTCTCCGAAAGGTTTGTCTCATCTTCTGACTTGTATAAAATATCCTTTATTAGATTAGCATACGGACAAATCTTTGAATACTTCAAGTGGTCCTCAATAGGAATATCTTCATGATTCCACATGTGTATTTCAACCCCACATTGAATACATTCCACAACATCTTCCGTTTCTTTGAAATGAAATCCTGCTTTAGCCAGTTCTATAGGTTGTTGATTCCCAGTCCAATTCTTGTATGACAGTAGCCGCTTATCGAATGAATTAAACCAAGATCTTGGGATAGAAAAATCTTCGATACACATTCTCAATACTGTCGATACGTTCGAAGTCAATATGACTAGTATCAATGTATAACTGATGGAAGGATTGAATTTGTTGTTATAACTATGTCTTGGAAATGGGAGGTGCGTTACAGAACTCCCATAGCAAGTTGGGTGTGGGATGCTGTCACAGAACTCTCATAGCAGGCTGTGTTACAGAACTCTCATAGCAGGTTGGGGGGTAGGAGGTGCTGTTACAGAACTGTCATAGCAGGCAAGTAGAGTAGTTATGTATGTACGAGGTCCTCCTCCTCTTCTCTCTTCCTCCTCCCTCCTCACTCCT
Organism: Phaedon cochleariae; assembly: GCA_918026855.4. Taxonomy (NCBI): domain Eukaryota; kingdom Metazoa; phylum Arthropoda; class Insecta; order Coleoptera; family Chrysomelidae; genus Phaedon; species Phaedon cochleariae. The sequence goes on along the minus strand of OU896718.1, from coordinate 20,603,323 downwards.
CAGCGCTCCACTGTATCGACGTGAGGTAGCGGTATTCGAAGGGCTGTGAAATTACCTGCTGGTGTTCGCATCGAACCCGACCGTGGGTGACCTTGAGCGTGTGACGACATGGTCTCCGAAAGGCTCTGAAAAGACTTTATGCTGGAGTGGAGTGAAGCGGATATCGTATTGAAATTCGGAGGCTGTTGCCGTTCGAGGACGTTGTCAGACGTTCAATTCGGTTCGATGAATGCTGGATGGTACCTTATACCTGCAAATATTAATGGCATTTACCGTATACCGCTTTTTCTGTTCCTCTATTTCGAGTACATACCTACGTAGGACGATGCATACAATTTTAACTTCCTTCATAGAATCTTTTCTTTCCTTTGATATTCCTCCCACCATATTTCTATACTATATAACCAGATGAATCCTAAATTTGAGAACCCAAAATAAAAGCGAGTCATTTGGTGAAAATATAAGTATTGAAATGATTGATCATACATCCCTTTCACTGTGAAATTCACGATTATTCGAAGAAATATGTCTGTAGTACGTGCAATTGATTCAGATTCCATCAATTAGATGATCTATCGCGATGCTCGAGTTCTCTTATTAGATTCGATAGTCGATAATAATTCCCTTATTGCGTTAGACGACTTTGACTTTTTGCTTGTTTACCTAAGATATATCAAATAGGTATAATTATACGAAAGGGTAAATGAAAAATATTAAGAAATAGTTACTTACATATCATATACTAGTGATCTCTTTCTATGGAATGATCATTATTATTGTGAGTAGATAGTCAACCCGTCAGATAAGATGTGTATGTTAATGTCGTATATTTGTTCCAGATACCAGCCTTTCAAGCCTCCTTCGAACAAAATGTGGATGCACTATTCAAGCCATGGATGGGATAAAGCAGAAGATATCGATTCTGGAATAAGGAGGTCAGCATGTGAATTCAGAGATCTAGAAATGGATGCTTCACATGCAACTAATTATGATATGAACGTGTGTTTTGATCCCGTGGAGATTCGAAGACTCTCCGATCTAGCTGATCAATATAAAATTGGCTTAGAATTGTGTCGTCGGTTTGGATATGGAAGTTCGAGCTTAGATGCGTTTAGTCAAGATATGGTGGAATGGAAGCTGAATTGAAAGGGTTCTTGTATGAAATATTCGATTTCCCTCCTGGCAGCATCATTAGCCGAATATAACCTACATCGAGAATCTGAGGAAGAAGCTGATGCTGATGATGGCGAGGGTGACAAAGGTGTAGACGAAGTCGGGGATTCAAAACTTAGTAATTAAATATGTCTCTCTTAATGTAATTATATACGGCCTATACTGTATCGCTATTAGGTAGTTGATATTCTCAATAAATGTTCGATATAATCATATGCTATTTCATTATTCTAAGTAAGTAGTTCGAAACGAAATGGTGGAGGAAGAGTGGAGGAAGAGGTTGATGGAACGATGTATAAAAATAAATATTGATTTGCTGATAGAGGTGTAGATAAAGTAATAGATGCAAATATTCAGCGAATTGTATATCTTTTGATGCAATCAGTAACCTTCACACTAATAATATTGAGTAGATGATATTCATGCATGAATGATTTTATGATTGCTATAAGTAGGTACGTAATTATCATTACAGAGCAAGTAAAGAGGTATGATATATTTTGAAGAGTTCTTGTTTGAATAGACACATACAAAGTGCTCTTCATAGGTCAGATATGCATTATGAAGAACTAATGCATAGACTCTGGTATGGTTACGGAAATATATCCCTACTTGAGTCGTTATCAAGTGACGATGACTAACACCTGTGAAGGGTTGTTACTCGAATTTTGCAACACCTATTTACTTGAAGGAATCGTTACAGGAACCATAATGATTTGCGACCAAGAAGTGGTTCCTGAATCGAACTATCTGTTGACAATTTTTTCAGATCAATTTGAATATTATAACCGATTGGACATCGCTGACATCAACAGAAGCATTGAAGGTCGGAATTAGATGCTTCATCCATTGAATACCGCCACGAACTAACGTGGAACCACCCTGGAACCAGTCGGTACAACCCTGGAACCAGAACCAGTTGGAACCACTCTGGAACCAGTCGGAACCACCCTGGAACCAGTCGGAACCACCTTGGCACCAGTCGGAACCACCTTGGCACCAGTCGGAACCACCCTGGAACCAGTAGGAACCACCCTGGAACCAGTCGGAACCATACTGGAACCAGTCGAAACCACACTAGAACCATTTGGTACCACCCTGGAACCAGTCGAAACCACCATGGAACCAGTCGGAACCACCCTGGAACCAGTCGGTACCACCCTGGAACCAGTCGGAACCACCCTGGAACCAGTCGGAACCACCCTGGAACCAGGTGGAGACATCTGAAATCATAAGAAACCAAGAATAGGAAGTGCTTTCTGGAAAACAGTCATCAACAAACACGAATCTCGATCCCACAACTAGGTACAGGTCGGGAAAATTCGATTTCAATAGTCGCAACTCATAAAGTCACCCTTTGAATGGATCACCTTCGAAGCCTTCGAGCAAATATGTAATCAGACCGAACATGTTTCTACTTCGACTATTTTGAAGAGCTCCGTTGAAAACAAATTTGCTCTGTATCCAGGTAGGAAAACATAATATCATGTTGACGACAACTATTTCGAGGATCGAATCTAAGGGTTTTATTTAAATGTATAAGTTTTTTGATAGGTTCATCATAATTTCAGCTTTTACACTCTAATGATCTGGTACCTGCTCTAAGAATCTAATGAAATGAGGTAAATGAGGTAAAGATGGTTTTTACTATCTATCAACTAAAATACAAGATGACCCCTATGGAATCTACGGGTTAATATAATTCCATCTTGTTTTCTGGAACCTGCAATTATTCCTTCTCTCCGTAGAATGTCTAAGATTGAAAGAATCTCGGTATTGTAGTATCATGTGGGTAAGTACCATATTTGCCGCAATCTTTGCACCAACTTTCAGGGGTTCACCATATCACCATGAACAACTATTGAATCATTGTCGTTATAACAGTTGTTACCGACATCACTTAAATCACTGAAAGCACTGTCAACATAGGTATCGCCACCATAAGCGCTGTTGTTGCCTTCGGATCTTGATAAATACTGAGTGGTCCTATCGGGGCTTGAAGAATAGTTGTTAGTTTGCATATTAGACAAATTTTCAACATCGAATATTGACTGAACTTTCGATTCATTGTTTCCAGACAGTGCTTCATAACTGATCAGTTTCTCCTCTGATTGTCCCATGATCATCTGGTCAATGTTAACTGGCCGTTTTTTTTTTTTTCGCTTGGAGCGCACGAGAGGGAATCCCTATAATGCTCAAAGAACATCGTGCGCTCCTAGGGAGGACAGGAACAGGAGGTAGGTATTGGAACTTTTTTTTCGAACTTTTGGAGATTATATGTGTTCGACTCACTTCGAATTGATTTTCGATGAATCTCAACAGCCTTCGAATCTTTTCCTTTGTTATCTTCAATTATATGTTTCTTCATGTTGTATACTCTTGTGAATGTCTTTCACAATTTCACAATTGAACGTTTTTCCGTTATGTTTGTTCATATGACGATTCACACTCTTAAGCCATTTGAATGCGGACCCACAAACTGAACATTGAAACATCTTTGGACTCCTTTGGCACACCAGAATTTTTCGAATCGAGACGAATGATGTTTACGTACGAATTCAGAATAATAACAACTGATTCTTCTCATAGATCATGACTATTTATAGCTTCACAGAAAACGATAATCATTTTCACTTGTGGCGTCACAGCCATAATGAAGGGGTGACTTCACCCTCTTGGTACAAGCGAGAAAGGAGGGCAGGGGAATAGTGTGAAATAGTTGGAATTAACCGCCGATGAGATACGAATGATGCAACTGACCAATCGCCCACGTGAATGGAGACGAATTACAGGCAGTAAAAGCTGACGTATCTTTAGTAGTCAGAGATGCTTTGATTTTATTTGATGAGCAACAAACTGCCTTTATATTTACAATGGCTGAAAAGCAAACCCTCATGGAAAGTGAAATCAAATCACTGATTAATGAATTGTCTGAAATTCGAAAGAGAAAAGATTGACATTAACCGTCAAAAAAAAATTGCCTGATTCTACTACCAGCACCTACCCTTCTCCAATGACTGCAATGATGTCATCTGGAACAATGATCTCAGCGAGTATAATGATGAATCAAATATACTTTATCAATATATTGTGGCAATTTTAATTAACACTATGTTATGCAGTCTATGAAAATTGCTACTGGATATCACTTTTACATATTGATCAGTGACAAGCTCTACCATTGGAATAAAACTTGTGCTTATAATTCCTTAGTCATTTCGAAAACAAACACAGCTCATCAATAACAGGGAAATCCTCTATCACCGATCTATAGCAGATTGTCAATATCATTCAAAGGATATTAATCATACCTTGTTAGTATCAACTGAGAAGGTGACTGCATAAACGTTATCACATAACATTTCTACTCTGTATGAATTGTTGGAAGATGGTATTGTTATCATTCTATAATGTTTCGATTTCTCCTGTTGATATGAATTGGAAAAGGACACTGAGTTTCACATGATGTTTGCTATAAACTGATGTCGCCTGATCACACAGTATTACAGCCACCTTTTTAATAATTTTCATGTAATTAGATCCATTGTTTTGATCATGATAATTATATTTTGACATTTCAAAATATTGAGGTTAGGACGACAAACAGCTGGTAGGACTTTAGCCACACTATCTACTTCGCTTCTCAAATGGTTGGTCGAATAGGATTCGTATCCAATTGGATATTAATGAGATCAGGTGTGGTAGAATTGAAAAAAATGAATGGATCAGTCGATCCGTGAGTTCTGATTATTGATGATCTGAGGTGAGGAGTAATTCTATTGACCTTGACAGAATAGATGTAAATAAAGTCAAATTGACAAAAGTCCAAAGAAATCCGGAAATTGGAAAATGACGAAATATGACGAAACTGAGAATGATACGCAAAATGATGTGCGCTTTGGCTTAATTTTTACTGCGGAGATAGAGATTGACTGAAGATAAAACAATGTGGTGATTTTTGTGCTCCAGCCGGCGAAGTGAATTTAACCATGAAGTCTACATTTTTCTGAAGTGATATAGTGGTATACAGTGCTGTTGTTCCTGATAGATATGGAAAACAGAGTATGACTTCATAATTTTTGTTCAAAGTTGTAAATCTTCGTTCAAGCCGGCACAGTCATTAGACGACACCATTTTGTATCGTCTCCCGTTCTGCTATACCACTAGGATGTTATATCTTTGAGGTATGTTCACCTTTCAAAGTACTTTTAGTCCTCTCTTCAAGAGTAATTTAATTTTACAGAATCTTCACGGTCGTCAGACTCTATTCTGGAAATAAGGGGGCCACGTGGGGCCGAAACCTCTTATCTTATCTTACCCTCCATCTCAACCTATGCTGCATTTGAGTAGCATCTTGATGCATTGTTTATGCTCCCATTTTTCATCATGCTTCTATCCTATGAGAATTTATCATGCTGTTTTGCTGCTTGGAGAATACCAAGAGCCTATACAACTATAGTTTCAAGTACAGTCTTTGGGCACAGTAATGCTGAGTGATCAGGAACTGCTGTTGGAGAAACAACATTCCAGCTAAGTTGGAAGATGACAGCTGAGTGGTATCTTGCATAGTCTCTCCACCTTTTGTTTATTATGTTGGAGTAATATTCGATATCTGGAATGTCCAGTGATTTCGGTTTTTGGTATAATATGATGATACAATATTGTTGTGAGGAATTACAGCAGCAGGTCAACAGGTACATTATCTTCTGAGACCTCCTGTTAGATCCTATGAGACTGTTGTGTAAATACTCATTGTACATATTCATAATACATGTAATAAGTAAGTATTCACCATATATCTGATGTTTGACGAATGTCACAAATATCAAAAATTCTACAAGTGCTATATTGATAGGATCTCTAGATGTTAGCTACCTGGTATTTGTGATAGGATATCCATTTGTATCTAATTTCACTACAATTCTAAGTTAACTAATAACAATGATCATTTCATTGGTGATTTTTTCCATAACCAATACAGTGCCACATGTAAATTTCATGGCATACTGAATAAAATGTAATATTCAAGAATAATTGTTCCTTTTTAATTATAGATCTCTCTCACCATTCATAGCTATCATGCAATTCAATTTCAGGGTTTCTGGGTCTATCCCCAGCTATATGAACTGTTAAAAGAATCAGTGGTGCTCATGATTTTCATCTATCCTATATGAACAGCATTCAAGATTTTTATAATGTGCAGTCCATCTCAGTTGTTGAAAACTTAGTGAAAACGAATCCATGCCTATTGCCTACTGACATAAGAGCTACCGTTCGCAGTATAGTATATTGTCAAAAATATGCTACACTAGTTTTGGCGCCCCAACGTGTTGAATTTGATGACTTGTTATGGCATAAAGTTCTCACTAAGTATGTAGTTCAATTTACAACACAATATAGATATTGATTTTTTGAGTGAATTATATTTTTTCATATCAAGTGAGAGAAATCTATTAATCAAATTCGGATTATGTATGGTTAATATTTGCAGAGTCTCGAGTCACAGGAAAAAATTTACAGGTACAAAGGTAACACTATGATTTTTTTTTGCATTCAAACTTGTGAACAGTTTTTTTGTTTTTTGTCCAATTACAAGAGTTTTGCAACTTCGTTTCTGAAACGGTTATAGTATGTTGCTATATATTGCTTTTGGTAATTATATTTGTTCTGCATAAAAAGAGGTTTGGGTAATCCATAGTTTTTTTTATAGAGACTTGACAAAAAAATATATTAATTTTTTGTCATTAATTTTATATGGGAACTTGTTGTTTTTTAGGGCAAACATTATTGAAGGTCAGTGCTGGACCCAATCATATCATACAGATTTTGATTTTGGTTTTATTTCTTTGGAATATACAGGGTGTCTTTTTACGAGCCCACATTACAAAGTGATATTACAATATCACTATAGCATTTCAGTAATGACGGTTTCCCCACTATTTGTTCGTTTATTTTGAGTGATTTTTTGCTATAGATTCATAAACAGGGTTGTAACGTTATATTTTCGTATCCTTATTAAATAAATTTGAATTCCCGAAATAAAGTATTCATACCTATTATCATCGCATCTCGTCGTGTTATATCATAAGTTCGCCCTAAATCGTGGGTTTCTTTATGTAAAGGCAACAGTGGTCACCCGTGACAGTGGAGATCGTTATTCCAGTAAAATAACCAAACACTCACTCATTATGAATATCCAGTTTTCTTCAGGATGGATAGGTATATCTCACCTTTTATTTTGTCTACTCAATCTCAATGTTTGTTAGGCTGTCCTCGGGCAATTTGATCAGCTATTCGGTATTGTTTTGTTTTCGGTATTGTTTTGATAACGCACTTGTTGCTTTCGCAGTCATACGGTGGCAGGCTAGTAGCTAATCAGCTGATGTCCGTCATATTGCAAGTAATCATTAAGGAGAACTATGGGTGTTCCACTAATTTATCTGTAGCGACCTTGGAATCAGGAGGTGTTCTTCATCTATATTTATTCACAGACACCTCACTTCAGAGATACACTGGGTAGGAGCAGACTCGGTCGAAGAATTTCGGAAAAGTTCGGGTATTCACCTGTCATTTGGAGTTCACATTCTGTGCCTATATGTTTTTCAAAATAGAAATTTGAATACTCGAGACGAGGGAAGAGATGGACTATTCATCTCGGATGACCTCAAGAGAAATTTGGAATTTTGTGGAAAGGGAGAAGGGTGCTTGACGTTGGAGAAAAGAAAAGATGTCGGTCAGCCATTGATAAGTGCCTTTGTACATAAATGAATTTGACATTCATTCAATAATTTGGATATGTTGGCCTTATTTTAATGTGCAATATAGCTGTTGTTACCGTTTTTCACGTGTGTGATAAGAGAAATCAGCTAAAATGATCTTCTGTGGAAGGATTTGTTGGGCTACCGGCATGTGGTTCTGAGACTGAACCTCAAACTTTACTGCCTACTATATACCCTCGAACATCGCATGAGGTACAATAAAGTACTACTCCCTGGTGAGTTAAATCATTATTTTATGGCGTCCTTATTTTTTTTAGGGTTCATTTTCCTACTGGTGTTTATGGTGCATATTACGTCATCACCAATCGGTTCATAATAAATTAGTGCTGCCGTAACGATTTGAATTACCGGCCTAGTGATATGCATGACATAGGGAGAACTGCATGATACACTATATTTCCCTGGGACTATTGCTAAAACTATTGCTTGGACTGCTTATTACTTGCATTGCTAGCCAACTATATTGCTACTTGCTTACATAACTATTTGGAGTGGATGGTCCGATTGGATGAGCTGGGATGCTGCTGCCGTCATAATTACCACCTACAGATAAGCTGCATGCCTTTCTATTATATTTTTTTTTGCTAAGGGGTTATAATCAATCTGTATGTGTTGATATCGTCATCATGTCCTTTACATGATATATATATACATATATATCTCGTTTTTTGAGGGTTTATTCATATTCACCTTAAATTCAGTCATTATTAATTACTGAAAACTGTGAACTCTGCGTGTACACACAGGGGGGTATATTTTTATCATTATTTCTGCCCACATACATATATCATTTTTCAAGTACAATATTTACTCAGGAAACATTTCCACATACATATATTATTTTTCAAGTACAATATTCACTCAGGAAACATTTTCACCCCCACATTGATGACGAAGTAACATAATAAGTGAATAAACAGATACGATAGTAACTTGGGAAAGAGATTGTGTGTTCTCATTGATAAACTCCTACCATCATTTTTTTTTTGTTTGACGATACGGTTCAAAAAGCGGGACCCATCAAGATCAGGGAAGTTTTCCAACTTAAACTTGCCATATTATGTAAGTTGGTGGCGCCCTCAAGAATTACTTTGTTTTTATAGAACTCACCCTATACCCGACTGAGTACTGAGCTACCCCTTTGCTCGTGCTTCAGGGCACCCGTTTTTGTTCTTTCGAGATAAGCACGTGGCAAATTTGGCGCCCAACGTGGGGCCTAGCGTCGTTTTTGACGTCGCGACGGCTAGCGTCGTTTCTGAGATTTCAACGTTTTTGGGTCAGATTTCACTTATTTTTCAATAATTCATCAAGGAAATTAATTTTTTCGAATCCATTACATAGTTATAGGATATTTTTGAGCAGCAGCAGCATCGCGACGCTCTGTTTGACATTTTCAATATATTTGGTGGCAGTCAATCACAGAGACTGAAAGCTATAAGTTTCATTGTGTTTATTTACTGTTTGTTGCACCATAAACATCCATTCACAGTGTGGAAAATTTTTTTGTTGCACCATTTAGAATATTTCTATATAAATATATATAGTGGACTGGTAGCATAGGTACCTTGGTATATACGCGTTACTCATCTCAAGTATTTTTTTTTGTCGAGCGTCAATTTTGTAAATATTGTTATATTACATACAGTGGTTTTTCTTTCAGACGTTGATAGTCTGAAGCGTATTATACATACCTGCCGCTATAATGATCGTTATTGATAGCAGCGTAGATAATAGGTATTCTTATCGATACTCGAGTTTTTTTTTTGTTTGATTTTCTTTTAGAATAATTTCGGGTCTATAAAAACCTGTTTGAATTTGTGTTTAGCAATTTCCATCCAGCGTACCCATTAACGGTGAAGGTATATGAATATACATTGGAGTTTTTTTGTTGTGGACCGACGCCTAGCGTCCTTTACTGTTTTTATAATAAATAAGCGCTGTTTATCGTTTTCAATCGAAGTAAAGAGTTCTTTATCAGACCTTGGTGTTTAGGTAATTATTTTTTTTCTTTCGACGCTCCCGACGCCTACCGACGCCTAGCGTCGTTTTTCTGATTTTGTCATTTTTTTTATTTTGCACAATTATGGAAGGTAAAATGGATATAAATCGCCTTGAGAAGGAGGAATTAGGTTATGAATTAGCAATTAGAGGAGTAACGCATAAAAATACGGTGGAGGAAATGCGCAAATGTTTACGGGGTTATTTCAAGTTAGAGAAATCTGGGACAAAACTTTCTTATCCCGTGTATCCTTTCACTTGTCAGGAGGATTTTGACTATCTAAGTATCAAGATTGGAGAGTTATCTGATATGATTGACAGTTTTTCTGACAGTGATTCGAGTCCAGCCTACCTAAAAATCGTCACTAAATTGAATCATTCTTTCTACCGAGCGGATCGAATTGTCTCGAGTAAAGATACCGAACATGTTTCGAAGTCAAAATTTTTGGTGGACATCTTGAACTTGCAATCCTCGCTGAAATCAAAAGTTAGAAAATTCAAACGGCTTTCCCAACAGGGTGCAACACCTTTAGAAATCAGTGCTTTGCAGCCTCTATCCACTTCCTCTAGTACTTCAGAAAGTGAAAGCTCTGATGCGGAGGTAGATCCTCAACCTTCATTGGCAAATCCCCCACCGCAGTCGAATTTTGTAACGTCATCTCCACCACCGAATCATAATTACAGTGTCCCAGTTTCCAAGTGGAATTTGACAAAATTTACAGGAGATAATGTCAAATTGTCACTGAATGCCTTTCTGGAGAATGTCGAGGACTTGTGTAGATCAAGAAACGTCCCTAAAGATCAGCTCTTGAATTGTGGTACGGATTTATTCGCTGGCAAGGCACTAATTTGGTATAGGGCAATTCGGGATCAAGTACATAGTTGGTCAGATTTAGTTTCCGAGTTAAGGCTTCACTTTCACCCTCCAAATTTCAATGAGAAACTATTACAGGAAATCAAGCGTCGTACACAAGGCCCTAATGAGTCTATGGGAATGTATTTGGCGATAATGTCAAATATGTTCAATCGTTTAACCGTGTCAGTAGGTGAGGCCGCCCGCATTAAGATATTGTTGCGCAACATAAGTCCATTTTATCAAAGTCAGTTGGGATTAATCACAATCAATTCCACAAATCACTTACTTCAGTTAGGGCGCCAATTAGAGGCCCGAAAAGAGGCTATCGAATCTCTTGTACCCCCACCACGTAGTAGAAGCCCTCTCATGGAGCCCGATTTGGCGTATGTTTATACAGATGCGGCCACAGCTGGCCCTTCCTCTAGTAATATAGACATCGTTACAGTTTGTTGGAATTGTAAAGGTTCGGGACACAAAGCTGGAGATTGTAATGCTGATGTTAGAAATAAGTATTGTTTCCATTGTGGTATGCCAGATCATACTGTAAGATCATGTCCTAAATGTTCGCGTTCAGGAAACTCCCGAGGGAGACGGTAACGGACCGTGTAGCAATCTCCTCTTGTCAATAAGCGGTCACCCCTGTTGCTGTTTCTGTAGGAAGTATCTTGCCTTCTAAACAGGTAGCAATTTTGGATTTTATTTTGACGCATGCTCAGAATGATGAGCGACCGTATGTGAAAATTTCGATCTTAGGCATTGATATAATAGGTCTTCTGGATTCAGGGGCATCACATACTATAATAGGTGGTCCTGGATGGAAACTGTTAGAAAAATTGAATTTTAACTTAGATATTAGTAGAGTTGTTACTTGTACAGTTGCAAATGGGGAAACATGTAGCAGTATTGGAACGGTTGATTTGCCTATGAATTTACAGGATAAAGTCAAAGTTATTTCGGCTCTGGTCGCACCAAAGTTACAACACTCATTGATTCTTGGGGTGGATTTTTGGAAAAAAATGGAAATTGTGCCAGATCTACGTAGGGGTGAATGGATTTTTGCAACAGAACCGGAAGTTAATGTCAATTCAGTAATTTTAAATTCTAAGGATGACCTTTCTGTGGGACAATGGCAGACTTTGAACAAAGTAGTGGACCAATCGTTTGCCAAAATGGGGTCTAAGTTAGAATGCACCACTCTCATTGAACACGAAATAAAAACTTCTTCGGCGCCAATAAAACAGCGATACTATCCGGTCTCACCTATGATGCAGAAGCACATTGACGAAGAATTGAGCAAATTATTAGATGAGGGTATCGTGGAACGATCAACTAGTCCTTGGTCATCACCTATCATTTTAGTAAAGAAAAAGGTTGATAGTTATCGTTTTTGTGTTGACTATCGGCGGTTGAATCAGGTTACAGAGAAGGATGCATATCCTATTCCTTATATTTCGGTTACATTAGATAAATTGCGGGATGCGCGATATCTATCTTCTATGGACATAAAATCAGCCTATTTCCAAGTACCACTCACTGAATCTTCACGACCACTTACGGCGTTCACGGTACCTAGTCGTGGCCTCTTTCAATTTCGCAGAATGCCGATGGGCTTAGCTAACTCTCCTGCAACGTTTCAAAGGCTAATTGACCGGGTGTTAGGTCCAGAATTAGAGCCTCATTGTTTTGTTTATTTGGACGACATAATTATTGTCACGCAAACTTTCGAGAAACATATCGAAATTTTACAAGAAGTATTCTCTCGTTTGCAAGCAGCAAATCTAACTGTAGCTAAAGAAAAATGTAACTTTTGCCGCCCGGAGTTATTGTATCTGGGATATATCGTAGACGCAAATGGATTGAGGGTTGATCCTGGAAAAGTTAAAGCCATTATTAATCTGCCAGTTCCCACTTGTGTTTCGGAAGTTCGGCGCGTACTTGGGTTAGCTTCTTGGTACAGGCGTTTTGTACCAAATTTTTCTAGTGTGACAGCTCCTATTTCGAATCTTTTGTGCAAAAATAAGAAATTTGTGTGGACATCAGAATGCGATATGGCATTTCAAGCTCTGAAGGAATACCTCATTAGTGCACCTTGTTTGAGTTGCCCGGATTTCACTCTCCCGTTTACTATCCAAACGAATGCTTCTGGCTTTGGTATCGGTGCCGTTCTCACCCAGCAGCATCCGGAAGGAGAGAAGGTGGTCTGCTATTTATCTCGATCTCTTTCACGTCTTGAAAGAAACTATAGTACCACAGAGCGCGAATGTTTAGCGGTTTCATGGGCGATAGAAAAACTTAGACCTTATGTCGAGGGTTCAAAATTTACCGTTATCACGGATCATTTCAGTTTAGTGTGGTTGAATCGTCTCCAATCCCCCTCTGGTCGGCTCGCGCGGTGGGCCATAAAACTGCAACAATTTGATTATACTATCGAGCACAGAAAAGGTAAAGAAAACATTGTTCCTGATACATTATCTCGATCTGTCCCTGTTCTGGACTCCGTGTCTAAGCTGGCCGTTTCGTCCATCCTCCCCGTGTCATCATCAGATATTCCAAATCCGGTTGATGTTTCCGAGATGCCGCAACCAGAACTAACAGATGTCTGGTACACACAACTCTTGAATAACGTTGCCCAGAAGCCGAATAAATTTCCCAAGTGGCAAATAATCAATAACAAGTTGTTTAAACAAGTTCGACCATCGCACCCAGCCTTAGCTGCTCCGTCAAATTTTTGGCGAGAAGCTGTTCCTCGGAAGTTGAGGAATTCCTTGATCAAGCAGATCCATGTCACCTTATGCCACGCTGGAGTATTTAAGACCTTCCATAAACTTGCAGAATCTTATTATTGGCCGAAAATGCGCTCAGATATTGCGTCATTCATTCGTAGATGTATGACATGCCATGCTGTAAAACCAGAACAAAAAGCCCCTTCTGGATTGATGTTAAGTCGTCAATCAGGTATTTCTAGACCCTTCGAACTGTTATGTGCCGATTTGGTAGGTCCGCTACCACGGTCAAAGTCTGGGAATCAGTATATTTTTGTCGTGGCGTGTTGCTTCAGTAAATTTCCTCTCCTGTTTCCGTTACGGAAAGCAACCGCATCGGAAATTACGCGAATTTTGGAAAAACAGGTTTTTTTAGTATTCGGATGTCCTAACGGAATAATAATCGATAATGGTGTTCAGTTTCGCTCTAAAGAATTTTTGAAATTGCTCAAAAGCTATAATGTAACGGCCAAGTATACAGCTTTATATCATCCTCAGGCCAACCCGTGCGAACGAATCAATCGTGTTATTAAAACAATGTTACGTTCTTATGTCGCTGATGATCATAGATCTTGGGATGTGAACTTGCCTCAAATTGGTTTCGCCATTCGGTCATCGAAACATAAAGTTACCGGATACTCACCAAACTTTATAGTTTATGGTCATGAACTTCCGATACGTGGCGCTCAGACTAATTTGGTTGAACCAATTGATTTTGATAGATCTGTTCTGAGTGAAGAAAGAACAAATAGTTTTGATAGTATTTACAAGGATGTTCAAAAACGGTTGTCTAAGGCCTATGATCAAAATAAAAAGGTGTACGATTTGCGTCGGCGGGACGAACAGTATCATCCGAATCAACTAGTATGGCGTCGTAATTATGTATTGTCAGACGCGTCTAAGTATTTTAATGCCAAACTGGCGCCGAAATTTGTTGGCCCGTTTTTGATTGCCAAGCGAGTATCTCCTTGGACATACCAATTGAAGGATCATAACAATAAGATTCAAGGAGTGTGGAATTGTAAGGATTTGAAAGCTCATCCTCCAGACGACTAGGTTTCGCAAAAGATTTTCAGGAAAATCTTTTAAAGTGGTGGGAGAATTTGTAACGTTATATTTTCGTATCCTTATTAAATAAATTTGAATTCCCGAAATAAAGTATTCATACCTATTATCATCGCATCTCGTCGTGTTATATCATAAGTTCGCCCTAAATCGTGGGTTTCTTTATGTAAAGGCAACAGTGGTCACCCGTGACAGTGGAGATCGTTATTCCAGTAAAATAACCAAACACTCACTCATTATGAATATCCAGTTTTCTTCAGGATGGATAGGTATATCTCACCTTTTATTTTGTCTACTCAATCTCAATGATTGTTAGGCTGTCCTCGGGCAATTTGATCAGCTATTCGGTATTGTTTTGTTTTCGGTATTGTTTTGATAACGCACTTGTTGCTTTCGCAGTCATACGGTGGCAGGCTAGTAGCTAATCAGCTGATGTCCGTCATATTGCAAGTAATCATTAAGGAGAACTATGGGTGTTCCACTAATTTATCTGTAGCGACCTTGGAATCAGGAGGTGTTCTTCATCTATATTTATTCACAGACACCTCACTTCAGAGATACACTGGGTAGGAGCAGACTCGGTCGAAGAATTTCGGAAAAGTTCGGGTATTCACCTGTCATTTGGAGTTCACATTCTGTGCCTATATGTTTTTCAAAATAGGAATTTGAATACTCGAGACGAGGAAAGAGATGGACTATTCATCTCGGATGACCTCAAGAGAAATTTGGAATTTTGTGGAAAGGGAGAAGGGTGCTTGACGTTGGAGAAAAGAAAAGATGTCGGTCAGCCATTGATAAGTGCCTTTGTACATAAATGAATTTGACATTCATTCAATAATTTGGATATGTTGGCCTTATTTTGATGTGCAATATAGCTGTTGTTACCGTTTTTCACGTGTGTGATAAGAGAAATCAGCTGAATTTATCTTCTGTGGAAGGATTCGTTGGGCTACCGGCATGTGGTTCTGAGACTGAACCTCAAACTTTACTGCCTACTATATACCCTCGAACATCGCATGAGGTACAATAAAGTACTACTCCCTGGTGAGTTAAATCATTATTTTATGGCGTCCTTATTTTTTTTAGGGTTCATTTTCCTACTGGTGTTTATGGTGCATATTATGTCATCACCAATCGTTACATAATAAATTAGTGCTGCCGTAACGATTTGAATTACCGGCCTAGTGATATGCATGACATAGGGAGAACTGCATGATACACTATATTTTCCTGGGACTATTGCTTAAACTATTGCTTGGACTGCTTATTACTTGCATTGCTAGCCAACTATATTGCTACTTGCTTACATAACTATTTGGAGTGGATGGTCCGATTGGATGAGCTGGGATGCTGCTGCCGTCATAATTACCACCTACAGATAAGCTGCATGCCTTTCTATTATATTTTTTCTGCTAAGGGGTTATAATCAATTTTTATGTGTTGATATCGTCATCATGTCCTTCACATGATATATATATACATATATATCTCGTTTTTTGAGGGTTTATTCATATTCACCTTAAATTCAGTCATTATTAATTACTGAAAACTGTGAACTCTGCGTGTACACACAGGGGGGTATATTTTTATCATTATTTCTGCCCACATACATATCGACGGTGGAAATGCAATAGCACGTATCTACACTTTTTTTCAAAATTCGACTAGTTAGCGCTTTTCAATCACCAGAACATGTCTCCTCGATTAGTTCATCCACTAGTCGAGTGATGGCTCCCTAATCGATGCAGATATCTATTTTGTATCTGCAATAGCACGTAACTTCGAAAAACATGGCTGACACTGACAAATCTAGGTGGGTGCCCTCACAATGTTCTCATTTTGAATAGATTTAATGGCTTTTTCGATCAATTATTTTTGTATAGTAATAAGCTTATTGTTCAACAAAATATTAACTGGTTTTTGTTTTCTGATTTTGTTTCATCAAAACTTGTTTGGGAGTCTTTGAATTACCACTATGTAGTTACGTGGTATTGCAAATTCCCGTTTTCACTGACCTGGAATATCTTAACGTAGATACGTGGAAATTTAAGGCATTATGGAATAGATACCTACGTAACCAGTTAGTAAACGCGTTATTTTGTAAGACGATTGGACTTACGTGCAATATTTTTTCTGAATTTGCTGAAAAATTTAGCTTGAACAGAAAAAATAACTGGTTCTACATGAGTTTTACCGATTATTTACAAAATATAGTAGGCGAGTTGACTTCCTATCTTCTTAAGTCACTTTGAAGTACCTATTCGTCAAACAATAATAGTCACAAATCAGCGGCGAAATCAACGAAATTGATTCGTTCGATATTTTCATTAGTGAATAATGCCTATTTAAGTTCAGATTTCTCGAGTGATATCTTTCGAGGAAGCAGTACAAAAAGCCTTATCCTCTTCGTCCATTCAGATTTTCATGTCGTGACTGATGGTGTTGAAACAATAATGTTGGTCATTTTATAATAATGTGCTATAAAAATGAACACGTTATGCATGTTGAATTATATTTCCTTGTTTTATATTCGTTCAGATTTAATTTTCCATGAGTTTCACATTTTTGATTTCATTCAAGAACTCAATTTTATTCTCAAAAAAATAAATGCAATAGCACCTAAGTATCATATCTTGGTTTCATTCACTAAGTGCAATAACACGTATGTGCAATAAATGTCACTTCGTCCTGAATCTCGTTGCTTCTTCATTTGCAATAATATTCCTGATATGTAATAACATTCTTGAAACAACTTCGGTATCAAAATATCGCTAAACATCCCGCCAGGAGGTTTTCGGTTGCTCCTATAAAATTCTTGAGGAAGTAGATACGTGTTATTGCATTTCCACCGTCGATATATTATTTTTCAAGTACAATATTTACTCAGGAAACATTTCCACATACATATATTATTTTTCAAGTACAATATTTACTCAGGAAACATTTTCACCCCCACATTGATGACGAAGTAACATAATAAGTGAATAAACAGATACGATAGTAACTTGAGAAAGAGATTGTGTGTTCTCATTGATAAACTCCTACCATCATTTTTTTTTTGTTTGACGATACGGTTCAAAAAGCGGCACCCATCAAGATCAGGGAAGTTTTCCAACTTAAACTTGTCATATTATGTAAGTTGGTGGCGCCCTCAAGAATTACTTTGTTTTTATAGAACTCACCCTATACCCGACTGAGTACTGAGCTACCCCTTTGCTCGTGCTTCAGGGCACCCGTTTTTGTTCTTTCGAGATAAGCACGTGGCAGGGTGTCCTACTTTCAAGTTCAGATTTTTTTTCTCTTCAATATTTTGATTGGCGATTTTCTTTATTGATCGTGTTCAAGTTGTACATCAATATGAATTCAGAAAGTTTCAAAGTAAATTATTTGCGTGATTATGAATTAGAATATGAAATCATTATTGGAGACACTGTTACGTCACGTTCAGTGAGCGATAAGAGAAAAATTTTGAAACGACTTCTGAAAAAAGAGAATGCTAATCCTGGATCACAAATAAACCTTGAAAAATACAATTACAACCCCGGAAAAGAAGAAGAGGAAATTAATAGAACATTTCTAACAATTACAGAGGCTACTGTTGATTTTGGGGAACATGGAAATGAAGCTGATTCTGCATTTCAAATAATAAAATCAAGACTTTTCCACGTTACAGGAAGAGTAAAACGTTTAGAAAAATTCGCACTTTTACCTGACAGAGTCCCAGATGCTGATAAAGTGACTTTCCAAAATTTTGCAAGAGAATCATATGCAACATGCTTAACCTTAGAAGCAGATCTGTATAATTGTGTCATACAAGATCCTTCAAGTAATCAGCCTTCACCTTCCATTGCACCAGTTTTCAATGTTACACCTCCGGTAGTTAATTGCACAAGAGGAAGTATTCCAATTTCTGAATGGGGAGTTAAATTTGATGGTGATCCTAAAACACTGTATCCTTTGTTGGAACGTATTGAGAAGTTAGCACATTCAAGAGAAGTAGGTGAAAGTGAACTTTTTGATTCTGCTGTAGAACTTTTCATGTAAAGGTCGTGTCAATTAAAGCAACGTGTGATGGAAACTGCTTTTATTTTATCAAACCTCGATCATCGTACATGCCAAAAAACAACAGAGTGAGAGGTCGGTGAAGAAAGATAGATTCCAATAGGTAGACAGCGTAGACAGGTAAACAATAGAGAATGATAATAGTACATGGGCTATAGTACCTACCTATGTGATTATACCTATCATGACATCCCCTTTCTTAAAAAAAAATAGATATGTATCCCGAATCAATAATAATGAATACATTGTATTACAACATTTATACAATTAAACAAACTTAACTAATACATTAGCCTATCAGGTTGAATAACAGCTCTACCAGATTTTGTAGTGTATGTAGAAATTTTTGAATTACTTGGTTGTTGTAGTAATGGTCTATTCTCAACAGTAGGGAGCAAAACATCATTTTCTTCTGTACAATATAAATCAGAACTGACAATATTTTCGTTAATTCCTTTATGTGACTTATTTTTTGGAAATATGTCTTTTCGATTTCTGGAAATCACTCTACCACTACCATACATTTTAATATCATAAGATCGTGGTCTTTTATTTTTACGTAGTATCTTTCCAGGAAGGTTTTGATACTTTCCTTTAACATACACTATGTCATTACTTTTCAACTCTGACAATTTTTTTGCATGTTTGTTATAATAGTGTTCTTGGTTTGTTTGTTTTTGTCTTAAAATTTTTCTGAACTTATGATTTCTGATATGTAAGGGTTTCAAGTGACTTTCTGGTACTGGTAGAATGCTTTTCAGTGACCTATTATTCAACAGTTGTGTAGGTGAATATACATTTCCATACAGAGGAGTGTTTCTTAACTCTAATAATGCCATAAATGGATCAGTTCTTGAAATATTACATTTTTTAAAAATGTTTTGAACTGTCTGAATGGTTCGCTCCACTAACCCATTCGACCTTGAATGTTTTGGACTTGATGTAACATGTGAAAAGTCCCATTCATTTGCAAAACATTTGAAACTGAGAGAGCTCATTTGAGGTCCATTGTCGGATATTAGTAAATCAGGAATACCCTGTCTCGAAAATATACTTTTTAATTGGAATATTACATCATCAGATGTTATACTTTTCAGACGAACTACTTCCGGAAATTTCGAATAAAAGTCAACAAGAACCAAATAATGTTTTTTATTTACTTCAAATAAATCAAGGCCTACTTTTTGCCACGCTCTACATGGAATTTCATGTTGGATAATTGGTTCCTTCGAATTTGCTTTTGAAAAACTCGCACAGGCATGACAGTCAGCTATATAATTATCAATATCGCGAGACATACCTGGCCAATACATAATCTCCCGCGCTCGAGATTTAGTTTTTTCTTTGCCTAAATGGCTTACATGTAATTTACATAAGATGTCTCTTCTAATTTTCTTAGGAATTATTAATCTATGATTTTTCAACAATATGCCGTTGCTGTAAGAAATTTCATCATTAAGAGAAAAATATACTTTCACACAATCTTTCAATTCATCTTTTTCTGCAGGCCATCCTTCTTTTGTTAATTTTATCAATTCTAACATTTATTCGTCTTTATTTATCTCATTTTTTATTTCTTCTGATTTTTTAGCTGATACTCTCATGTTGTCAGTAATTAAACATATTTGAGCATTCAAATGTTTATCTAAATCTTCAAAATTTATATCATCAAATTCATTATTTATTTCAACATCATGTGCTCTCGACAATGCATCAGGCAATGTCATTTGTGAGCCTGGCTTATATACTAAATTTATATCATATTTCTGTACTTGGATTAGCATACGCTGTAAACGTGGTGGTACCAAATTCAAAGGTTTTTTAAAAATATTCGAAAGTGGCTTGTGATCGCTTTCTACGATCACATTTTTTCTACCATAGACAAATTGATGAAATCGCTCGAGTCCAAACAAAACTGCAAGTGTTTCACATTCTATAGGTGCCCAATTTTTCTGTGCATCTGTGAGGGATTTTGAAGCATAATAAACTGGCAAATCATTTTGTAGAAGTACTGCCCCTACTGCTGACTTAGAAGCGTCAACAGATACTTTGACAGGTTTATTAATGTCATAAAACTGTAAAACTGGTCTAGAACATAAAATATTTTTTAATTTTTCAAAAGCTCGCTCATGGTGTTCTTCCCAGTGCCATGACACTTCTGCTTTCAAAAGGGTTCTCAAGTGTTCAGTTTTATCAGAAAGATTTGGTATAAACTTAGAAACATAAGTGATGATTCCTAAAAATCGTTCAACGTCCTTCTTATTTGAGGGTCTCTTGAATGATTTTATAGCTAGTACTTCATCGTAATCTGGTTCTATTCCTTCGCTAGATATCTTATGTCCTAGAAATATCAAACTGTTTATTCCAAATTTGCATTTATCCAAATTTAATTTCAATTTGACTTCTTTACACCTGTTCAATAAATTGATCAGTCTATGGTCGTGTTCTTCTCTGGTTCTCCCCCAAACCAAGAAATCATCAATATACGAATCAACACCCTGTATATTCTCGAATAAAAATCTTATTTTCTTATGAAAAATTTCTGATGCTAACGTAATTCCATATGGCAGTCTCAAAAATCTATATCTCCCGTATGGAGTATTAAAAGTGCAAAGGAAGGAACTTTTTTCATTCAATTTTATTTGGTGAAATGCATCAGAAGCATCCAATATTGAAAAGTATTTTGAACCATTCAATTTTTTCATTATATCATCTACAAACAGTAGGTAAGGGAAAATGTTCTCTTTTTATCACTTTATTCAGATCTTTAGGGTCCATGCATATTCTCAAATCACCATTAGGTTTATTTACTATTACCAGAGAATTAACCCATTCCGTAGGCTGATCAACTTTTACTATTATTTAATTTCTTTCTAACATGTCTAATTTATTTTTCAACTTTCCTTCTATTGCTATCAGAACTTTTCTTGGGGCATGAATTACAGGACTCGCATTTTCATTTATTTCTATGTTATATTCGCCTTCTAGACATCCGATTCCCCGGAAAACATCTTTATATTTTTCTAGAATCTGTTCATAACCCTGATGTGCTTTTTTGATTGATTTCTGAGTTTCCAACACTTCTACTAATTTAATTAGATTTAGATTTTCACAATCTCTCTTACCTAAAATGGGTTGAACATTAACTTCGTCTACTATATAGAAAGTTAAATATTTTGAATTATTTTTATATTTGCAATTCAGAACACATTTGCCTAAAATATTTATTTTGGTTCCCGTATAAGTCGTTAGATTTGCATTTTCATATATCAAATTGTTTTTTGAAATTCCCAATTTTTCTAAATGATTTGCTGGGATAATATTTACCTGCGCACCGGTATCCAATTTAAATTGTATATTTGTTCCGTTATGGACTTCAATTGATGCTCTCCAATCATCTGTGTTAATTGAATTTATACAATCAATGAAAAAATCATATTCATCATCATTAGTTTCATTTAAATTGACTTCATTTATAGATTTGCACATTTTAGAAAAATGATTTATTTTTTACACTTCATACATTGTTTCCCATAAGCAGGACACTGATTTTTGCCATGTGACATTCCGCACCTATAACAATTGAATTTTGGCGGTCTCGCACTGAAACTTTCTGCTCGCGCACTAAAACTTTCTGCTCGCGCACTCTGGTTTCTCATTGGTTGACGGGTGTACGTGGTACTTCTTGAGTGTGATGAAGTATCTGCTTGAAAATTTGAATGTTTTTTCGGAGTGTATGTGCTTTTTTGTTGTTTCTTGACTCGGTGAACTGCTTTATCTTTCATTGTTTTCTGTGACATGGAACTAATTTTTTCCAATTGCTCTTTGGTCCTCTCAGCTATCCTGCAGGTTTCCACTGCTTTATTCAATGTTAAATTTCTCGTTCTGATTAATATATTCTGGAGATCTATTTCCGATTTGAGACCTAGTATCAATTTACTTGTGATCAGACTGTCCGTTAGTTCTCCAAATTCACAAGACGTACTTAAATCTCTAAGATCAGTGATGTAACTATCCATAGTTTCATCATCCTTTTTGTCCCTTGTAAGGAAAATGTGACGCTCATACGTAACATTTTTTTCTGGATTAAAATAATCTTCATACTTTCTTATGATGATATTGTAATCCATTTTACTTTCATTACTTTCATAAGTAAAATTATTATAAATTTTCAAAGCTCTGTCTCCGATACATGAAAGAAGTAATGATGATTTGTACTCAGGTGACTCACCCTCTGATCGCGTTGCTTGGATGTACAAACTAAACTTTTGTTTGAAAAATCTCCAATTGTCTGCAAGAGATCCTTCCCAAGACATAGCTTCAGGCTGCTGGATGGTTGTAGTGAAATGTTGGTGAACCACAGCTGGAGCCGGTTGTTGCCCAGGTGTCGGCATTTTGATTTATTCACTAGGTACTTCCTAGACTACTTCACTATACTATTCGGGCTTCTAACCGTTTTTTGATATTTTGTATACTTCAAATATCAATTTTAATGATTTTATAATTTTCATTAAACTTTTATAACTTTTCCGACTGCGCCATGTGAAGGTCGTGTCAATTAAAGCAACGTGTGATGGAAACTGCTTTTATTTTATCAAACCCCGATCATCGTACATGCCAAAAAACAACAGAGTGAGAGGTCGGTGAAGAAAGATAGATTCCAATAGGTAGACAGCGTAGACAGGTAAACAATAGAGAATGATAATAGTACATGGGCTATAGTACCTACCTATGTGATTATACCTATCATGACAGATGATGCATTTGTCTGGTATAGAAGTATCAAGTCAAGAGTTCAAGATTAGAATTCTCTTGTTTCTTTGTTGAAAAGTGACTTTCTTCATTCTACTGCAGATGAAGATATTTGGGATCAAATAAAGAAACGTAGACAAAGAAAACAAGAATCAACGGCAATATTTGTTGAACATATGGAAGCATTGTATGCTAGGTTGAGTAATATTCCTGCCGAATGCACTAAAATCAAATATATTAGACAGAAGCTTTTACCTGAATATATTTCGCAACTTGCATTGCTAGATATCACATCAGTATCACAATTATCCAGTTACTGTAGGAAGTTGGAGGAGGCCAACTATATTAAAAATGAAAATAGTCAAACACCTCAAGTTTCAGAATTAGCAAGACAACCTAATCAGAATAGGAATAGTCATTCTAGAGAATTCACTTCAGATGGAGGCAACCAATCAACCTACAATAATAATGGTTCAGGTAATAGAAATACATACAGCAATAATCATAGTGCAGGATTTTATAACCAGAATAGAAATCAATATAGAAATAAATTTGCTAATACTCAATATAGAAACCAAAATTCTGGTGAACAATATAGGAATAGAAATTTTAGTGAACAAAATAGAGGTCAATTCTCCAATCACCAGTTGAGAACTCAAAATAGCAATCATGGGACAAATAGAAATTTTGCAAGTAATTCGTCAAGTACTTTTAGATAGATAGATAGATAGATAGATTTATTTCTCAATACAGTGAGTGCAAAAAAATACATTTTTTTACAAATCAATGCAAGTTCCTAAGAACATTTGAGATAACGAGAGAGAAAAATAAATAATGTATACAAATCGGAGTTGATATTTGGCAATACTTCACAAATTTAGTGCAAGTATAATCTTTGACAGAAATTATCATTTATATGTACAATGAATAGATGTTTCGGTATTTGCTTTTGTAAATTTAGTGAAATATTCAATGAAATAGTTATTAATAGAAATAAACATTAATATTGAGGTTGAAAATACTATTGACAATTGTTTGAAAAAAATTCTTCTAGGTTATAATAAATGTTTGACAGTAAATATTGTTTGAGTGATTTCTTAAAGCGATTCAGTGAGCAAATTTCTGTGAGTGAGTTCGGTAGGTGATTTAAAATTTTGATACCCATATATAATGGTCCTTTTCTGTTAGCCTCATAGATGAACATTGGTTTCAAAATTAATCTGTTATTACGAGTATTATAGCTATGTATAGGTATCTGATAGTTTTTTGAAATTATGTTTTCTTTTAAATGCTTCGATTGTTACTCTGTTAATATAAAGGTTGGTGAGAGTAAATATCCTCAAGTTGACAAAGTGCCTGCGACATGAGTCTTGTCTATTTGAACCCAACATGGCCCGGACAGCTTTTTTTTGTAATATAAATGTGGAATTTGAGTTAACTGAGTTTCCCCAGAATTCAACTCCGTAGTTCAGAATACTATAAAAATATGCAAAATAAACTGTTTGGGCAGCAGCGGTGCCGATATTAATTCTAATTGTGGAAATTGCATAAACGGCGCTTGCCAGTTTATTGTTAATATAAGATATATGAGATTTCCAATCCAATTTATCATCGATGATAAAGCCCAAGAACTTTGTATGCGTCACGGGGATTATGTTACCATCAATAGTTGTAATTTGTAATGGTTCGTTGTGTTTATTCGGGAGTATGGTCATATTCAAAGTTTTTTCTAGGTTAATCATAAGCTTATTGGCTCTGAACCAGTCAACTATATTATTGAGGCTAAGTTGGGTTTCTGTTTTCAGTTGCACAATATCTGGACTACTATTCAAAATGCTGGTATCATCCGCAAATAAAAAGAAATGAGACGACGGAAAGTTTGAGACCAGGTCATTTATATAAAGAAGAAATAGTGTTGGTCCTAGTATCGAACCTTGAGGTACCCCGCACGTGAGCGTGTCAACACGAGATCGTACCTTTGACATTTCACCGTTTGAAGAAAATGGTACTTCTACTTGTATCGATCTATTTTCTAAGTATGACTTCATCCACTGGAACGGAATACCTCTAAAGCCATAGTAGTATAATTAACTCAATAAAATATCGTGATCGACACAGTCGAAAGCCTTTGTTAAGTCGCAAAAAATGGCTAATGGAATGGACTTCTTTTCGATAATGATATTGATTTGTTCTAAAAGATCATATGCTGCATCCCCCGTGTTTTTGCCTTTGCGGAATCCGTATTGTTGATTGATAAATATATTGAATTTTTTCACGAATTCGAGTATTTGTTCCTTTACTTCTAGTTCAAGGATTTTTGAAATAACTGAGAGTAGAGAAATCAGACGATAGTTAGCTGTCACATTAACATCACCTTTTTTGAAGAGTGGTTTGATTATTGTTGCTTCTAGAATATCAGGAAAAACGCCATTGCTCAAAGAAAGATTAATTAGGTGAGTTATAATGGATTTGAGGTTTTCCAGGCTCTTTTTGATAACAACGATGGGAATTTCATCTTGTCCGGTTGATTTTTTATTTTTCATTTTTTTAATGATTTCTACCAAATCAGATTCTGTGATAGGACGTAAGAAAAATGGGTTCGAGGGATTGTTTTGAATACTTGAGAGATATTCCTCGGCAGTATTTTTGCTTAATATATTTTTATTCAGATCATTGGCAACGTTGAGAAAAAATGTCAAGAATTCATCAGCCACATCTTTCGGATGTTCAAAAATAGCTTCTCCTCTAGTAAGTGATATAATGTCAAGGCTTTTTCTGGTATTTTTATGCTTGATAGTATTATTTATTATTTCCCAAGTGGATTTTATTTTGTTATCAGAATTATTTATTATGTTTTTGTAATACTGTTCTTTGGAATATTTAATGACTTTATTGAGAATCCTACAATAATTTTGAATATATGATAGTATATTTTTGTCAGTGGTGAATTTTTTAATGAACAATAAAGATCTTTTATTTCTAGAAGATGTTCTGATTCCTGACGTTATCCAGCCATTTTTTGTGACTTGTTGTCCAATCCTGCGTTTTTTTTTTTAGGAAAAGCTTCTCCAAAACAGGTATTGAAAATATTGAAGAAAATTTCAAAGGCTTTATTCGTGTCGATTTCGTTAAACAGTGGAGTCCAGTCAACTTTGGATAATGCTGCTTTGAAACAGTTGCTATTTTGTATATTGAAATTCCTTCGGAATTCATAAGCAGACGTTGTGTTCTGGGAAACATTTTCATGATTGAAGGTTATTATCTGTCCATTATGATCACCAAAACCATAGTATTCGTTATCTCTGAAGCTAATATTATTGTTATCAATATCAGAAAATATGTTATCCAATGTTGATTCACTCGTAGCTGTGATTCGAGTTGGAGAATCAATATGAGGATATAAGTTGAAAACTTTCATCATCACTAAAAAATCATCTCTAATTTTATATTCAGTTTCGAAATGTATGTTGGAATCTCCACTAAGTATCAAATTGTATCCCTTGAAATGATTAGTTAAGAACAGAAGGGCATCATATAGTTTATGAAAAAAAGTATCTATCTTACCAGTCGGTGATCGATATATACACAATGTTATCTTTTTCAATTTTTTGCTCACTGCTGTACAATATTCGAAATCTTTTTCAATATTTTCCAACTCCAAGCCAATAATTTCTTTGAAATCTGAGTCATTTCTTGCAAAGATCATTACTCCACCATGAATATTCCTAGTTCGACAAAAATTTGAAACTGTATAAAAATTATCAATTATAATGGTTCCAACTTCCTGTTTTGTACACCAGCTTTCTGAAATACATAGAATATCAATTTTCAATTTAGTCTTCGTTCAAAAATATATTGAATGAATCTACTTTGTTGCCAATGCCTTGGCTGTTCTGATGCATCACAGTGAATTCTTGGGTCCTCTTGAGTTGCTACTTCCTATTCTGGCTTCTGAGAGATCGGGATTGAGATGGGTTCAAACTTTGGCTGGATTGTGGATAAGATGGTTGTGTATTCCTATCCATATCCCCAATTGTTACATTATCCAGGTTGAAACGAGATCTGCACTCTTCCAGTGTAAAAGGTTTATTGTCAATAAATAATTTGTTATTTTTGATGAATACTTTATGACCATTTTGTTTCGCATGATTCAGATATGGCTTGAAATGTTTCCTTTGCTCCACTTCATTCGATGTGAAGAAGGGAGACACAGCGTATCTGGTATTCTTGAATCCTATTGCTTTTTTCATGATGATTTCCTTATATTTGTAATTCGTGAATTTAATAGCAACTGGTCTCTTATTTTTAGTATTATTGCCCAACTTGAAGACTCTTTCGATATTATTTGAAGAAATCTTTACTTGCAGTTTTTCTTCAAATATCTTGATAACGTTTCCTTCCCAATTAGATTCACTTCCTTCCTCTGTTTCTTCCATTCCATATAAAATTATCCAATTTTGTTTGGTAGCATTTTCGAGTACATCAATTTTTTGTTCCAGTGTATTTATTTTTCGTTCCATTTGTTTATTAATCACTCTAAGGTCATTCACTTCTTGAAATAGGTGTTTTATATCGGTACTCGTTTTTATCACGGTGTTCAATATCAAGTCTACTTTTTGCTCACTTGTCAAAGATTCGATATTCTCGAGAGACATTTTCACTTTCGCATTAATTAATCGTGATATTTAGCTAATCGTCCCTATTCCGGTATTTCTATTCAAGATTTTGCTGAATCACAAGCACTGATATATACTGTTTGGTAATATATTGAGAATATCAATTAGATTGAACTGCCCTACACATTTATAAGTAAGCTATATTCGGAGCTCTGAATGTACGTGTGTTCGATAGAACAGTTGAACTCTCTCTTTTAATAACAGGCAACATCGTACAGGTAGTAATAACACTCCTAGTACTAGTTCAAGTAACCAAAGAGCACCTGAGGTAAGAAGAGATAATTCAATTCCTGGAAATTCTTCCAGAAATACCTCAAATCCTGGAAATTCTTCCAGAAATACTTCGAGTCCTGGAACTACTTCCAATACCTCGAGTTGTTGGAATTGTGGTGGTGCGAATCACAACTTTAAGTTCTGTAATGCAAGGAGGAGGGTGTTCTGTTTCAAGTGCGGTTTGCCTGATGTTAAATCTACGAATTGTCCATCATGTACAAAAAACTAGTAAGAGGGCATTTGCATGGTGATCGTCCCAAATGCCCAGACCAACCGATCATTTCAGAACCTACTTGTTCACATAGTGAAGCTTCTCCACTATTTATCAAAAAGCCTTTAGATAATAGACCCTATATTGAGGTACATGTGTTTGACCAAAATATAGTAGCTTTGTTCGACAGTGGAGCAAATACTTCTGTTGTTGGTTCACCAGGTATAGAAATTTTGAAAAATTTTGATTTAAAAACCTTTCAGTCTTTAGTCCAAAATATTAGTACAGCAGACGGCACACAGAAAAAAGTTTCAGGTGTAGTAGATTCACCTATTCATATAGACGGAATCTGTCAAATCATTAAAGCCCTTATAGTTCCTTCTCTGCCTCAACCATTTATATTTGGATGTGATTTTGCCAAACAATTTAGAGTTGAAGTTGATTTTTATGGGAACACTTGGCATATACAGAGTAGTTTGAAGAATACTGTCAGAATTAATATAGTAGAGGATTTTAGTAAATTTCAGCCTATTTCAAGTTTGACTACATTAGAAGACCTCCCTGCTGATGAACGGAATCGAGCAGAAGAGGTTATAAAATCATTCAAAGAAATTGATAGCAAAGACAGACTGGGCAGGACAAATGAAATAACATTGAATATAGACACTGGTGATGCTCCTTCATTTCGAAAAAGACCTTTTCGTATGTCTCCATATATGCAAGAAATATTGAACAAGGAACTTGATGATATGCTTAGACTAGGGGTAGTCGAAGAAGCACAATCTTCCTGGAATTCTCCAGTTTTGCTTGTTAAGAAGAAAAATAACGAATATCGTTTCTGCTTTGATGGACGTCCTTTGAATGCCGTCACTAAATATGATGCATACCCGATGCCAAATATAGAAAGAATTTTGTAATCTTTAAGAAACGCAAAGTATATTTCTTTGGTAGACTTGAGAAAATCGTTCTGGCAACTTCCCTTGGACCCCCAGTCCAGGGAAAAGACAGCTTTTAGTGTAGTAGGGAGAGGGCAATACCAATTCGTAACCATGCCATTTGGAGTCTGTAATGCAGCTCAAGCGCAGCAACGTTTGGTTGATGCTATCTTTGGTCCACGTTATGAGCCAAACATCTTTTCATATATTGATGATATTATTATTACAAGCTCTAGTTTTGAAGAAAACCTCAAATTATTAGGAGAAGTTAAAGAAAAATTGTAGGAGGCCAATCTAACAGTCAATATAGACAAATGTGAATTTTTTAAGACCACTTTAAAATTTTTAGGCTTTATAGTAGGCTCAAACTCACTTCGAACAGATCCAGATAAAGTGTCTAGTATGGTGAATTAATCACGTCCAAGAACCACAACAGATATAAAAAGGTTCGTAGGTCTGTGCTCCTGGTACAGAAGATTTGTAAAAGATTTTTCAACCCTAATGGCACCTATCAATGACCTCTTGAAAGGCAAAAAGAGAAACCAGCCAATCGTTTGGAGTGAAGAAGCAGAGACTTCTTTCATTAAAATTAAAGAATTATTAGTATCTTCACCTATTTTGTCGCAGCCAGATTTTTCTAAAAAATTCACAATACAGTGTGATGCTTCAAATACTGGATTGGGTGGCGTTTTGACACAAGAAATTGATGGAGTCGAAAAAGTTATTGCTTATGCTAGTAGATCTTTATCTCTAACAAAGAGAAACTACTCTACTGTAGAAAAAGAGTTGCTTGCATTGATTTTTTGTGTTGAAAAATTCAGAGCTTATTTTGAAGGTGTTAGATTCACAATAATTTCAGATAATTTTTCGTTGCTATGGCTTAACAATTTGAAAAACCCCTCAGGTAAATTACAAAGATGGGCTGTCAGATTGAGACAACACACTTTCGATTTGGTCCATAAAAAAGGAGCCCTGAATGTAGTACCTGATGCTCTTTCAAGAATGACTCCTGAAAAAGACAATTTGTCTGATGATGAGTTAGATTTTGATGGTAAAAACGTTTTAGCACTCAGTACTTCTATGGATATAGACATTGATAGAATAGAACCATATTATGACAATCTTCGTACAAAGATTTTAGAACATCCTGATAGATTTCCACAATGGAAGGTTGAAAACGATTTTATTTTCAAATTTGCACCGTCTAAAAATATCCCTATAAATTCACTTATTCCTGAATGGAAATTTCTTGTACCAAAACCACAAAGGCAGAAAGTGATGAGAACATGTCATGATCCACCTCATTGCGCTCACTTTGGTTTCTTCAAAACTTTAAATAGGGTACAAGATAGGTTTCACTGGCCTAAAATGAGGAAAGATATTTTGAGATATGTTCGCTCATGCGACGTTTGTGGTTCTCAGAAAATGCCAAATAATGCCAGAATGGGTTTAATGGGAAAAGAAAAAATCGTTAAGTGGCCATTTCAAGTAATAGGTATGGATTTTGTTGGTCCACTTCCACCCTCCAGGAAAGGAAATGAATATATTTTAGTCATTTCAGATTGGTTCAGCAAGTACACACTTTTATTTCCGCTAAGAGATGCTAAATCGAACCATTTGATAAGGATATTAGAGAACGAAATATTTCTGGTATATGGAGTTCCACAAAGAATTATTTGTGACAATGGCGTACAGTTTGCTTCAAATGCTTTCAAAAAGCTTTGTGATACGTATGGGGTAAATATCATTTGGTTTAACGCAGTGTATTCACCTCATTGTAATTTGGCGAACGAAATAACCGTACTATAGAGACAGCAATTCGCAGTTACATTGAGGAACATCGTGATTGGGATTTAGAGATACACAGAATACAGCAAGCAATAAATACCGCGAAACACGAGATTACAGGGTTTACTCCAGCATTTTTAGTTTTCGGGAGACATCCCCCAATTTCAGGAAAGTATTATGATAATGTTGTGGTGTCGAAAGACGATATAGAAATCACCCCTGGTGATCGTGATGATTATGCAAAAGATCTCCATGGTTTACATGATATTTTCAAAGAATTTAGGGGTAAACTCCATGCCGCATACCAGAGAAATTCAAAGTCATATAACTTGCGGAGAAGAGATATTTCTTTTAAAGAGGGAGAACATGTTTGGCGCAGAAATAAGAAAAAATCTAATGCTGCAGATAGATTTTCGGCCAAACTAGAACCCAGGTACATTCATTGTGTTATCAAGGAAAAATGTTCACCTCTAGTATATGATTCGATAAATTTTGAAGATGAAGCCAAAGTAGGGAAATGGCACATAAAAGACTTGAAGCCTTATTATGGCTCAAGCCTACCTGATTCTGATTGTTCAGATGAGGAAAGTGCTTCTGATAGTACAGAATGATTCTTTTAGCTAGTTCGACATTACTCATAGCAACTTTTGATTTGACAGCTAGCAGAGTAGGTCATAATATTTTCAAGAATATAGTTTAGAAATTCAGTTTTGCATATAGCCTTTTTTTTGTATAGATCTGGTATGAGTACCAATATAGATATAGCCTCGATACAATTTTGAGATATAGTTTTGATATAGATATAGCGGCATTATATAGTACAGCATCGATATATAGTAAATTTTGAGATAATACAGCACGTGATTTAGTACAGACTTGATATAGCAGTCGTATAGTATACTATTTTTGTTTGCTTGAGATATAGACATCGATGGAGATGTACGTTTTTTGTCTTGAATTGGCCATCCATTCACAGTCGCTGAGTCGACTGATAATGTATTGAAATAATTTGATTATGCATTATAGAAATATAGTTTGTATATAGTTAAGATGCGATTTGTATATATGATGGAATTAATCGAGGAAGTAATATTAACTTCACAAAGTTCACATTTGGACAAGAAAGTCCTTATAATAGTTTTTCCGATATATTTTTTCTTCTTTCTGTATCTTGGACTTAGACACTCAGGATGTCTTTGATACTCACAGTATATATTTGCTTGTTGAGTACTTAACATAATATTCTTCTTTCTTTGATTCCCATTGGTAGACACCAACCGATTTTGACTTCACCTTATATTGACTTCACCCAATTGTGACCCTTACCGAAATTGACCCTTTCAGAAAAGGCGTGTGATACGCGTAGATATCAATTTATCCAAAATGGAACATGATCAGAAAGAAAAATACTTATGGTCCACGTTTATATTATCATAATTTTGGACAATCATTTAGGGTTTTCTTTGATCTCCTCGATCAAACCTCTGCAACAGGGGGGTAAGAATACCGTTGCCAGGGCACATCACCACCTGGTGGGTAAGAGTCCCATAAGTGGCCACGTTTTGAAGGCACATGCAACTTTTGGAGAAGTTTTTTTCCAAGTATTAAATACTTCACATATCTGATAGACATTTTTGTGCTAACTAATTACCCATTGATTTACTAAGTGATGATTGATTAATCATCTACTCTTTCAGGGAGATCAAGGTCAAATACCTTTTTTGTGTTATAATAATAGAGAAACCCAACTCTTAGAGTCACTTCATAGTGGAAAGTCTCTAGTTCCATGAACTTGTATATTTGTAATATAATTTGTAATACAATGTAATATAACTGTAGCAATAAGAAATCCGGAACAATGGTCACACTCAATACCAAGGTCTTGTATGACCTCACCTAATACTCATCACTAGTATACTCACGTACGAATAGTGAATTGAATTTTTTTCGTAAATTGAAAAAAAAAAAAAAATTAAAAAAATAAAGGTTCCTGAAGAAGGATTTCTTTTTGTTTGTTAAGGAAAAATAGAAGTTTTATTAGTAATTATAATTCTTCGATGCATGTTTCCTGTTTTCACTTGCCTTGTTAGCAATTTTTTGCTAACGACGATTGTCCGAGGCGTTCGACTTGCGGCTCGCCTTCGGACCCCTTTTTCTAAAGGGTATATTACATACTTGCGAATTTGGTCACAGACCTATATTTTTTGTCTGTAGGAACCATGAATGTTGGGATCAGTTTTGGTTGGGCTGGCAAGAGGTGTAATCCTTGGTTCACGCAAGGCCCCAGGGATGCACGCTCCCCGGTACCGCTCTTTCAACGAGACTGAGTAGTCATTGAGACGACCAACCCCAGCGGACGTGGAACTGGAGCTGTTTCAGGGTGGTGAAACCTATATTTCACTAGGATTTACTTGGGAATCCTTGGATATAACCTAAAAACAAAATTTAACCTTTTACATTTTCCGGCCACCATTTTGACAGTGCTTAGCACTTTTGAATTTTTTAGTTCAGTGTACCGCGGAGTACCGGGTACCCACTGACTTATATTGCGGATGTCAGTTAAATTCTGATTTTGTCTCCTATATTCAGAATAGTTTTGCGGTCTCTTAGAAAATTGTCATGTGCCATAACAATTTTTTTTGTCGGAGGAGGGTAGTGTAGCAATTTTAATTAACACTATATTATGCAGTCTATGAAAATTGCTACTGGATATCACTTTTACATATTGATCAGTGACAAACTCCACCATTGGAATAAAACTTGTGCTTATAACTCCTTAGTTATTTCGAAAACAAACACAACTTATCAATAACAGGGAAATCCTCTATCACCGATCTAAAGCAGATTGTCAATATCATTTAAAGGATATTAATCATACCTTGTAAGTATCAACTGAAAAGGTCACTGCATAAACGTTATCACATAACAATTCTACTCTGTATGAATTGTTGGAAGATGGTATTGTTATCATTCTATAATGTTTCGATTTCTCCTGTTGATATGAATTGGAAAAGGACACTGAGTTTCACATGATGTTCGCTATAAACTGATGTCGCCTGATCACACAGTATTACAGCCACTTTTTTAATAATTTTCATGTAATTAGATTCATTGTTTTGATCATGATAATTATATTTTGACATTTCAAAATATTGAGGTTAGGACGACAAACAGCTGGTAGGACTTTAGCCACACTATCTACTTCGCTTCTCAAATGGTTGGTCGAATAGGATTCGTAACCAATCGGATATTAATGAGATCAGGTGTGGTAGAATTGAAAAGAATGAATGGATCAGTCGTTCCGTGAGTTCTGATTACTGATGATCTAAGGTGAGTAGTGATTCTATTGACCTTGACAGAATAGATGTGAATGAAGTCAAATTGACAAGAGTCCAAAAAAATCCGGAAATTGGGAAATGACGAAATATGACGAAACTGAGAATGATACGCAAAATGATGTGCGCTTTGGCTTAATTTTCACTGCGGAGATAGAGATTGACTGAAGATAAAACAATGTGGTGATTTTTGTGCTCCAGCCGGCGAAGTGAATTCAACCATGAAGTCTACATTTTTCTGAAGTAATATAGTGGTATACAGTGCTGTTGTTCCTGATAGATATGGGAAACAGAGTATAATTTTTGTTCAAAGTTATAAATCTTCATTCAAGCCGGCACAGTCATTAGACGACACCATTTTGTATCGTCTCCCGTTCTGCTATAACACTAGGATGTAACCCAGATAGCACAAATTCCTTTTGAGGCCCTTCTGAGGCGTTCACAATCATGTCCTCAGGACGTCGAGAGCGAGCCTGAGGACATTCTCAAGACGTCCTCCTGTTACCATTCTGTATATACTAATAACGTCTCAGAACATCCATATAAAATCTTTTGAGACAACCTCAGGACATCATGGTAACAACTTGAGGCGGTTTTTGATGATGTTTCAAGGAGGTTCAAGATTTATGGGAGAATATTATTCCTATACAGAATGAGTCACTATAGTGTGTTCTCCTCCGATATTAGCCAAACCGTCAGATATATAAAATGAAAATTCAAGTACAACAGTAATAGGGTTTCAAAAGAACAATCACCTAAAGTTGTTCTCATATCTATAGGGTGTTCGAATTCCAAGATATCGGTTGATGATTGGTTTTTTCAATGGAACACCTTGTATATTATTGCATTTTTGAGTTTTCCCTGAAGAGTTGATTCCATCAATGCATCACACTTGGTGTCTAGTGAAAATTATTACAGAGATATAGGGTGTTGACAATTGAGATTCTTCAAATGTAGGATTTTTTGTGTCGAAACTATTCATTAATGGTCAAAACGGCTCACATGTTCCTGTCATAACTTTTGATAAGCTATCTACTGATATTTATTTGGAACAGATACAATAAGCTGATCAGTATTCTGAATGTTAACCCACCCTCTATTTGTTCCGATTGAATGTCAGTAGATAGTAAATCGAAAGTTTCTAAGGATATGTGAGCCGTTTTGACCAATATTGAATAGTTTCCACAAAAAAAATCTTGTTTTTGAACACCCTATATCTCTGTTATCATTCCCGCTAGACCCCAAGTGTGATGCATTGATGGAATCAGCTCTTCAGGGAGGACCTAAAAATGCAATAGTATACAGGGTGTCCCATTTGGAAAAAAACAATCATCAATCAATATATCTTGGAATTCGAGCACCCTACAGATATATATATGAAAACAATTTAATGTGAAAGTTCTCATGAAACCCTATTACTGTTGTACTCGAATTTCCTCTATTTATCTGATGGTTTGGCTAATATACAAGGATAACACACTATTGACTCACCTTGTATTATGCAAATGATGATTTATTCAAAATAATATGGATCTCATGATATTTGCAAAATTTCCCTCTATTTATAATAGGTTCAAATGAAAAACCAAATGAAAAACTTACATTCTCATTCTATTATTTATAACTCATTCTGAAAAATTTCAATTTCCTTTCCAAATAAATGTATTTCAGATTCTTGTTGAGCACTACTGGAAGTTATTGCCTATCGATAGTTATATTTCTCCATGTTGTTTTTGATTTCTGAACTCTGGACATTCCTGATGCAGAATAATCAACTGGAAGTTGAAGCCTTCATGCAATATTTTATAGATTCTGAAGAAGCAAAACTATCTTGGAATGAAAATATCATCAGTTTTGTGTTTTGCATAACCTTCTGAAACAAACAATGTATTATTATTTCATGTCCAGTACTTACTATCAATGATATGATTTATGTAGTTATAGGTACCAACCATTATTGAATCTACTGAAAGTTCAAGTCTGCATATGTACAATCTTTCATAATTTCCAAAGAAGCCAAAATATCTTGGAATAAAATATCTCTGCTCTGATGATATCATCATTTTGTGTTATCAATAACCTCTTGAAACAAATAATGTACCTATTAATATTTCATGTTCCAGTCCCTACTATATCAATGATTTGATTTAGGTACCTATACCTTTATTGAATATACTGAAAGTGCAAACATGCATATGCAATCTCACATAGATTTCGAAGAAGCCAAAATATCTTGGAATGAAACATCTCTGCTCTGATGACATCATCAATCTTGTGTTCTCAATAACTCCATCTGAAACAAATAATTAACCTATAAGCATTTTATGTCCAGTACCTACTATATCAATGATTTGATTCAGGAACCTACCTTTATTGAATTCATACTGAAAGTTCAAGCTTCCATACAATATTTTATAGATTCCGAAGAAGCGAAGCTATCTTGGAATAAAACATGTTTGCTATGACGATATCATCAAGTTTGTGTTCTCAATAACCACCTGAAACAATAAATAATGTATATGAATGTATCAATATTTCATGTCCGGTACTATCAATGATTCTATTTAGTATTTACTCACCATTGTTTCTTGCTACCTGAGAGAAATGTCATCAACAGAGATTATCATCTTTTGTTATTGTTATCTTTTGATTCTGTGCAATAAGTTCTTCTCGCAATCATTTTGTGAAATAGAAATTTGATGAAGATATTCAATGAATACTCTAATAATTTTGATATAATCATTAATATATTATGATGTATCTTGAACAAATCATGACTATCATGAGACATAACCTCAATTCTAGTTCTTCTTTTTCTTCCTTTTGTCTTCGATGACACGTTATTTCATGGAATGTCATCTGAAGACGTCCGTAGGCACGAAATACTCTACATCCTCAGGCTGTCACTGAAAGAACTCATTTGGGACAATTACAGCGCTAAATTTACGCCTGATGATGTTCTCAGGTTGTAGAAAATAGAACGTCCTCTCCAGGCGTTTGGCGACACATTGAGGATGACCTTAGGCGAGTGTGTGCTATCTGGGAATATCTTTGAGGTATGTTCACCTTTCAAAGTACTTTTAGTCCTCTCTTCAAGAGTAATTTAATTTTACAGAATCTTCACGGTCGTCAGTCTCTATTCTGGAAATAAGGGGGCCACGTGGGGCCTAAACCTCTTATCTCATCTTACCCTCCATCTCAACCTATGCTGCATTTGAGTGCATCTTGATGCATTGTTTATGCTCTCATCTTACATCATGCTCCTATCCTGGGAGAATTTATCATGCTGTTTTGCTGCTTGGAGAATACCAAGAGCCTATAAAACTATAGTTTCAAGTACAGTCTTTGGGCACAGTAATGCTGAGTGATCAGGAACTGCTGTTGGAGAAACAACATTCCAGCTAAGTTGGAAGATAACAGCTGAGTGGTATCTTGCATAGTCTCTTCACCTTTTGTTTATTATGTTGAAGTAATATTTGATATCTGGAATGTCCAGTGATTTCGGTTTTTGGTATAATATGATGATACGATATTGTTGTGAGGAATTACAGCAGCAAGTCAACAGGTACATTATCTTCTGAGACCTCCTGTTAAATCCTATGAGACTGTTGTGTAAATACTCATTGTACATATCCATGATACATGTAATAAGTAAGTATTTACCATATATCTGATGTTTGACGAATGTCACAAATATCAAAAATTCTACAAGTGCTATTTTGATAGGATCTCTAGATGTTAGCTACCTGGTATTTGTGATAGGATATCCATTTGTATCTAATTTACCATAATTCTAAGTTAACTAATAACAATGATCATTTTATTGGTGGTTTGTTCCATAACCACAACAGTGCCACATGTAAATTTCATGGCATACTGAATAAAATGTAATATTCAAGAATAATTGTTCCTTTTCATTTATAGATCTCTCTCACTATTCATAACTATCATGCAATTCAATTTCAGGGTTTCTGGGTCTATCCCCAGCTATATAAGCTGTCAAAAGATTCAGTGGCGCTCATGATTTTCATCTATCCTATATGAACAGCATTTGAGATTTTTATAATGTACAGTCCATCTCAGTTGTTGAAAACTTAGTGAAAACAACGAATCCATGCCTATTGCCTACTGACATAAGAGCTACCGTTCGCAGTATAGTATATTGTCAAAAATATGCTACAATATCTATTATGTAATAAAAAAATAATATCGTATCTTTATTTTCATAGGATTTGTGTGTCTGTGTGTAATGGAAATAATAATGATTCAAATAATGTATTCAATAAAACTATTCAAGAATACATCACAATATTATTAGGTTCAAACAATTGCAGATTTATCAATCCATGAATTATGTATGTTCGAGAAGCCCAGCCATTTCACATAAACTTTGCAACCTTTCTCCTTCAAAATTTTCTCAACCAAGTATACATCTGAATTTCTCGTTTTCAACAATTCCACTTCATGAAAACATCATTT
The DNA here is from genome assembly GCA_918026855.4 of Phaedon cochleariae. NCBI lineage: Eukaryota > Metazoa > Arthropoda > Insecta > Coleoptera > Chrysomelidae > Phaedon > Phaedon cochleariae. The sequence continues at coordinate 20,564,179 of OU896718.1, read as the reverse complement.
GATTGGTCTGCCTCCAATAAAATCTTCGATCAAGTATGTTATAGGGTTGGTTGTGTTTATTTTGGAAATTTTGAATAGCTCAGATGGAAAGTTCGCAAATAATCCCTTTTAGAAAACACCTTTGTATCTACTGATTCTCACAATGTCACCAATTTTGAATTTCGGCTTCAATGCCAGTTTCGGATGATTGAATGCACTCAGTTTTGTTGTTGGGGTGACGTCGATGGGCATCATTCCAGTAGGTCGATGTCTTCGGTTATTATATGCAGTAGTAACTTCGTGTAAAACATCGAGCCATACATATTTTCCTCTTGCTGAAAACTCTTTATATAACCAATTCTTCAGAGTTCTTATGACACGTTCGACGATTGCAGCTTTCATAGTACTATACGTTGAATAATGATTGATTTTATATCCATCCATAAGCTTGTTGAACCACTGCACATTATTCTGTGAAAATTCCGCTCTTTGGAGTACTTTTCTCATAGCTTCACTAACTTCAACACCTGTTGCATTCCTGATAGCCTCAGTCCAGACATATTTGGAATAGCAAGCGATAACGAATAGAATATATCTGAAACCTTCATTTTCCTCCGCATACGGTTGCATTTCAGCGAAATCGATCTGCCACAATTCCGCAAATCCTCTGATTATCGTTTCTCTCCTAGGACAATTGCTACGAGCTGGTTTGTGTAATTCCTCAACAACTTGTCGTTTCACATCACTTATTCCATCAATTCTGAACCAATTTTTCGATAATTTAGCGAGTGCTACGGGCTATAGCTGGATACTAAGACGAATCATCATCATTGATACATATTCATCTGATTTAGTACACAATGCCTTCTTCACGTAACTCCTCTATAATCGATATTATTTCATTATCATGTCCAGTATGGCCTACGGATTTCGAACTCCAGAGCAAACGTAAGCGGGCTATCAATTCTTTCGGTAAATTCCAATAGACATACTCCTTCTTGGTGTCATTAAAGATTTTTTGTGATGTTGATCCACTACCGTCCTTATGTTCAGGTACTACTCCCATTTTATATGGTGTACGAGTTAGAGGTTTGATTAACTCTCGATATTTTCTAGATTTGCTGGAATTCAGACATAGTCTGATGTCGTATCCTTTGTATGGGACTCTAGTCTGCTCCAATTACGTTGTGTATATATTACTTTAGCACTTTATATAAATCCGAACTAGCGGGATAAATTTTCGGTTTCTTCTTTCCATCATTGCCACCCAACTCAATATTTCCATTTGAGAAACGAACTTCGGCATTACCCATTTTCAACCGTCGCGATTTCGGATCTATATGTATACCGTATACTGTGTCATAGTTACTAGTATCCCCAGATTCCAAATTCCGTACGGGTCCTTCAGCGATGTCCTGTAACTTTCTAATTACAGATTCATCACTCCTATTCAGATGGGTAATTAAATGTGAACCATCCGATGATGACGTGGGCGGGGTCTTCATCAAAGTATTGAACTGGAAATCATCATTCGAATCATCAGATGATGGTTGACTATCGGCGGGTGATTCTCTTCTAGTTTTCTTGGCTGTTTGCTGAGGCGTCTCATAAATTGTCGATGGAATTGGGGTGGATTGATGTATAGGTTGCAATTTCGTCATATTTTTGATTGTATTGTATCCCGAATTTTTCTCCTGGCTAGCCTTTGTCACTGCAGAAATGTCATTCAATGGTTTGGTTATCGGCTCGTGAATCTTCTCGAGTGCCACCTTACTCTCAGCACGATCGTTTTTGAAAGACTTGAATTTCTTTCGTAATGCATCAGTTGCCTCGATGAGCTGTCGTTTCAGGTCAATTTCACTATAACTTGTTGAGATCTCCATGTTGGGATATATGAATGTATAGTACAACGATGACGCTCGCACTACGACTGATGATTAAATGAATGTACACACTTCGGGAATCGAGGGTATATGAAGCTATCAGATCCTTTTCTGTATCGACCATCCATTAGTTCTCTATCTTTATCAATCACTAGGAAGTCGTAGTTATTATCCCAACAATGTGAGCACATATATTGGAATTGCTTGGAATCCATATCGGGCGATACATGGTAGAAAAAAATGTGGTGCATATTCATCACATCTTGTTTGAACATGGTTATGAAATTGGAATTATCACGAATCAATTGTTTTGGCACTCTAGAGACTGTCTGTGCTAGATAGAAACAGTCAATATTCTTATGTCGGCCCATACTGAAATATTAGCAAATAACATCCTGTTTCTCACACATGACATCATCAAATATAAATATCGAATCTGGCTCAGCCTCGGATGGTTTCATTATATCCTCATCATTATCGAATGTGTAGAATCCTAATCCTTTTATCGGTTCGAGTACTTTACGTAGATACTCATATTTAGGTTGGTATGTTGATTTCGAATAAATGTAGACATTGGCATAACGTAGACCATCAGCATTCGTTAGTAAGGATATCATAACATTCGTTTTACCACAATTCGGAGGACCAACTATAAGTTCGCGAATTGTTGAGGGGAACAATTTTCCATGTCGGTGAAACGAATTTACCAATACGCAGCCGACTTTCTCATCCAAATTATCAACATGGAACTTTTCTTTCTGCTGGTCAATACGCATCGTGTGACGGTTGGATTATATATAAATAGGATTCAATTGAAGATCAGTCATTTATATGATGGTTGTCGAACGTTGCACACGTAAAAACGGTAATGAAAAGAAATCCGGTAGAGGTAGTGTTAACTCTATAATAAATGAACTTCCATTCGAAGTACATATCCCCGGAGGATACCAATATTGCGGACCAGGAACCAAATTAGATAAGAGGTTGGGTCGTGGAGATCCAGGCATCAATCAATTAGACGTTGCTTGTAAGCGACACAATATAGCTTACTCACAAAACCCGGACGATATTTCCGCCAGACATACAGCAGATCAACAGCTAGAACAATCTGCTAGGAATATTGTGAAATCTGAGGAAAGCAGCATTCGTGAGAAGGCTGCAGCTTGGTTTGTCACTAATATAATGAAGGGGAAGAGGCGATTTGGTATGGGATGCGGATTTGATGAGCGTCGAGTGAAAAAAAAATCTAACACCGAGAAACCAACAAAAATTGCATTTGGGTCCGGTGTTGTTCACAAAGTCCGTGATGCACTACGTCATCAGACCGGTGGAAATAAGAAGATCGAGAAGAATATGGACAAAGCTGCAGCTATAGCTTATCAGGCAGCGCGTAAATACGTCAAAATCGCAGGTGGAAAAAAGAATATTCGCACCCCACGCATTATACCTATCCCCAAAGTTGGCAGTTTTTTTCCGCTGATAACGATCTTTGCCGGTCTATCAGCACTCGGTAGTTTGGCTGGTGCTGCTGCTGAAATAACAAGAGCTGTACAATCGGCTAGAGCTACCAGAGAACAGTTAGCTGGAGCAAATCGTCATAATCAACATATGGAGGCGATAGCCATCGGGAAAACCGGTGAAGGATTGTATTTGAAGCCCTATCGAAAGGGTTTGGGTATCTATCTCAGACCACAGAATTCAAAAAACTTCTAGAGTTCCTTCCCCGAAAACCTCTATCCAATTATGATCTATTGAAGTATGAGATGAGAGGTCCATATTTCTGAGGCGTTCTCATGCGTGACAACTCACCAGATTCCGGTCCGCATCGCAATGAATCAGCTATAATTAACTAGGATGGAATTCGTGGTAGCGGTACACATTGGGTCGCGTACAAGAAGAGTTATGATACTGTCAATAACTTTGATAGCTATGGTGATTTTCCCCCACCCAAAAAATTGATACAATATCTTGCAAGTGATTCGAGTGAACCAATCAAAATCTTATATAATTATGATCGTCAGCAGCAATTCAACACAGTCTGGTGTGGGCATTTGTGCCTGAGTCTTTTAACAACCAACAACTCGGAGCAAATCAATTAGAAGATGGCCGCAACACCAGAATTCGATCAGGAGAGTATCAAACGAATGGGCCATTCATTGATAGCTTTCTCGAGATTGCGCAGTTTATTGAAGATGAGTAGGCATCAACTTGCTGATATGCCTGAGGAGGTGATGATCGATTGCGCATCCCATGAAATAGCGTTGGTATGGGATAAGTTACCGGTGGATCTTCAAAACGATGTCGACACTGCCAAGTACCAATACTGCGGAAAACACGTGCAAGACAATTCCAGTTCCGATGGTAATGATAGACCGAATCGTCGAAAGATATTTTGCTGATACTGTCGTATAAATGCTGTTAATGTTATTGCTAATAATGATTTGGATACCAATACTCCGCCGATGAGAAAACGGCTCATTCATCTTTGTTGCTTGAAACAATAAAGTACTCTATCAATCATGTCCCAAACTTTTACTTCATCATCAGAATCGAGTGTATTATGCGCAAATTTTTATCCTCCTATAGAACTCGATGTAAATAGTAGTTATGTATTAGGCTTGCACGGTTCCTACTCCTACAACTCTATACTGAACGTGAATGAGACAAATAATGCAATGAGTTTTTGTTTTGAGAAAGGAAATTTTTCCGTCTCCAGAGTATTCAGTATACCGCAAGGTGTGTATGAAGTGGATGAAATCAATAGATCAATAGAAAAATCAACAGATCAAATAGTACTACTGAATGGGCGACATATTGATGATGTGTTCTTCCTTCGTGCTAATAATAATACTCTTAAATGTGAAATGAAGAGCGAGTATGAGATAGATTTTAATGTGGAGAATTCTATTGCTAGCGAACTCGGATTCGAAGCAAAACTTTACCCACCCAATGTATTACATGAATCCACACTACCAGTGAGTATAATTAGGGTGCGACTGATAAGGGTTGATTGTAATATTACAGCAGGAGCATACCTCGATGGTGAAGCGGTGCATACATTATACGGATTTGATGTTGATGTAGAGCCTGGGTTCAAGCTTTCTAAGGAACCTCGAAATATTATTTATATGCCGATCAGTTCTGAAGGTCGTCAGTATATTGACAACATTACCATAAGCGTATTGCACGACAAGGGGCGCTTAGTGGACTTCCGAGGAGAAATAATTATAGTGAAGTTGGAATTGAGAAAGCTCGCCTGAAAGAGACACATACGCACACACCTTCCTTCCCAGTCTACCCCATATAGAGAGATAGAGAGAGAAAAAGAGAGCGGTTAAGAGATAGAAAATGGGATTTTGCTACAGTCGTCGATCCAAGCCGGATAGTTGTGAGAACATCGGAAAAGGACGATACACCATCAATAAAAGGGAACACGGATACGGATATCAAGTCATTCGTCAAGGAGTTACCGTCCCGTCAAGACGTAAGATATCCGTAAGCGCACAAAAGTTCCTCAGATCCATAGGGTTGATTGTATGTTGAAATTAATATTTTGTCATTACCGCGATACTGCTGCAATGATTGCTACTACTACCAGCGAGAAATTAGATGTTTTAGAGGAACCCCGTCTTGACAACTTACTGATCCGCCTCCATGAGCACACCTATGAACCGTATGGCTGACCATATTTCAAGAATTCCGATGAGATACGGATTCCAATCAACTTTCAAGATCTTATATTGGATATTTCCGATAGGTATATTCACATTGAAGGCAAGTTCACACCCACTGATTTGACAAAGATTTGCTACTTATCGAATAATGCTCTAGCATTCCTATTCGATGAAATCCGATACGAAATTGGCGGTGAACAGGTAGCTGTCATTCGAAATCCTGGTATAACTAGTACGATGAAAACTCTCATATCGTATGGGCAGACTAGTGAGACTTCCTTGGAAACCATAGGATGGGGGCTAAATCAAAATAAACAATTTATCTTGGATTCAACTAGCTACGTATTCAGTGGGAAGTCACCACTCAAATATCTCATGGGATTCGCTGAAGACTATAACAAGGGCATTTTGAATGTGAAACAAGAGCTGATACTCATCATTGCACGCTCATTCACAAACTCGTACATCGGTGAGGTTGATGCTGCTTTGGAAATTACGGAAGTTGGATGGAAGATCAAGCACATAATTCCGGAGGATAGACAAAAATTGAAGTTATTGAATCGCATTAACAGAAGTAGTAGTGACAATACTAAGGTAAAAATAGCATACCGCATGTGGGAATTATACGAATTACCGACTCTTTGTAGAACAGCTACAGATATATAGGCAGTTAAAACCACAAATACCCTTGAAAGACCTAGATACATAATTATCGGTTTTCAAAATACTGAGAATTCCGATGATATATCGAAGGACGTAACAAATTTTACACATGCCAACATCAATAATTTTCGCCTATATTTGAATTCCGAAGTGTATCCATATGAACGCTGGAATCTGGATTTTGACAAGAAACTAGACTCAGCAGCCTATTACGCCTATGAAAATTTCCAGAGAAGCTACTACGATGAAGATATGGGTGAACCGATGATGAAAATTGAAGAATTCAGAAAGAATCCTCTGTTTCTCATTGATTGCTGTCACCAACCAGATGCTCTGGAGTCATCAAACGTTGATATCAAGCTGGAGTTTGAGACTCGTGAAACACAATTTCCTGACAATACCAGAGTCTATGCGTTAATTCCTCATGATGCATATCTGACCTATAGCGCTTTGGATGGATCGATTCAAACAAGAGCTCCTTGAAATATATATCAATATATTGTATCTATTCACCTTATCTGTATTGTCACAACAAAAGGGTTGTGTTCCTACCATGTCACAATATAAGAGTGATGTTTTCACCATGTTACTATAAAATAGGTGGTTTCCACCATGTTACGATATAATAGATGGTTAAGTCCACCCATATCGATTTATAAAGGGGTAAAGCTTGGCTTAATAGTTTGCGAGAGGTATAATATTAGAATAGGCAGTAATGTTTAGGGGTAACTGAAAGTACGAGACTACATTCAAACATAACACTATTTATAATAGCATGAAACATTATGGGTAGTGATGATAGTTATGAATAAACAACAATGAATATAAAGACCTAATGACAACTTACATTATAATGACCATTACGACGAGCTCTTGTCAAGTCAAGAGTAGCCCCAGACCAGACTAACTTCGGAACCCTCACATCAAATATTTATATACATCATTTTATCAGATTTGCACGTTTCTCATGAGAGTTCCTTGGTCAGTTTTCATAGTTCAATGTCAATTGATGATTTGAATAATTTTATGTTTATAAAACCCTCATGGTTACAAATTACTAATATACTGTATATTCTACTCGTGACATGACCCCTCTCTCCGAGAAAACTGGACCCCAGTTTTGAAATTACTACCTAACTTAAAAATATCGAGGAGAACATTTAAAATTCATTTACATATACAAAAAATTCCAGAAAAAAATATCCACAAACATTCAAAATTAAGTGTCTACAATGCACACTCACACCTTTACTTAGTCTGGCACTGGCTATTCAACTGAAGCATTTCAATCAGACTCTTCTCGGTGGGACTTCTGGCAGCTTGGGGGTAGGGAATGACGATTGGGCATGGCATCCTCATGGGGATTTCGGCAAGATCCTTTTGGGCTCGAAGGTATCCTTGTCCTGGGCATTGGGATGAAATCTTTCGGGATTTAAGATTTCCTAGATTGTGTTTCGAGGTAGTTGGCAGCTGAACGAAGGGATCTGCTAGTTTCTTGGTGTAGAGAATGACGACTGTGATGGGCATCCTTCAATCGTCGTTGGAATTTTGGCGGGATCCTTTTTGGGCTCGAAAGGTATCTTCGTTCTGGGTATGAGGGTGGAATCTTTCGGGATAAAAGATTTCTTCAAGGTTGGTAACAGCTGAGCCAGAGCAGATGCTGGCTGTTGGCAGTTGCTGTGATGACCGCAAAACATCTTGGTCCATTCGTCTCGAAGTCGTCTCAATGAAGCTAGTTGAGTTTTGGGCTACCCAGCAGCTACCATCGAATCAGTCAAATAGTCCTTGGTTTGTCCATGTTTGGCCATTTGACTGCGTGGCTGCGTCCCCCTGGGTGTCTGATTCGATTATGCGTGCTGTTTTTCCGTGCTCAGTGTGGGTGCATTGTTTTGTGTGGTTTCGTTGAAACATGTGGAAAAGAGAATATATCCAGTAGATAACTGTTTACAATGGGTTAAGTAGTCCTTACATGAACCTATATATTATCATACGAAAAACTTGGAGTGTTTCGCACAATAAGTGAAAACTATTATATATAATTCAATAAATGCTGTATGCTGGGATCCGCTGTCTACCCCTTTTAAACATCATGAATTTCCTATTTTATTTGTTTCAGTATACCATCAATTCCTGATGATTCCAAAATTACAGACTTCAGTTCTGGAGTTAATTATTGATTATTAATTATAAATTCAATTGAAAAAAAAATCATTTCTATTCAATTTCTTAAAATTATCATTATTCCATTCTATAATAAAAACATCTCAACATGCTTGCTCGAGTTTCTCAAAGCATGATTCATCATTACACCTATGATTAAAAGAAACAATATCATATCAACACAAAGTAACGTGACCATAGTGTCGAGTTCATGATTATTTTCTTTATATTAGCGAGCTCGTCAAAATGCCTGCATTAGTTTTCATCAATAATAAACAATATTAAAATGCATAAGGATTGCAGAAAAGTTCTTGTTGATTATCGAAGGCATATTGTATTAACTCTTCTCAGAAAGCTAAAAACAAAATGAATCATAAGAAGAAGTTTTATGATTGAAAAAAGAAATAGTTGACTGAATAATCAAAAAATAAAGTATGAGTTACCTATATACCTAATTTCTTACATATGCGGTATTATGATGAATTTCTCAAAGGTTTCTATTCAATTTGAAATCTCAATGGATTTGAAAGCTTTTTCTTTAATGAGAAATTTTTTCTCAAACACGAGATTGAAATAAATTGCCAATATTGCCAATTAAAAATTATTCATATAACAACAGGTGAATTCAAATAATGGTTGAAAAAAATAATTAGAGTCATGTGCCTTTTCGTTGAAAAATTTAATTAAAATACAATTACCTATCTGATAAATATATAATCGAAATTATTACCATGTTATTTCATACTCACATATTGATCATTTTTGACATTGCAGGTCCAATCCGTGAGATTTGAAAGGATATTCATCTGACAACTCATTATTGGCAGCTTGAATAAACTGATGAACCGTCCGAGAATTGGTACTTCCATGTACTTTGAGCAATATTTTGACACAAGGGCCCTTGTGATTATTTTTTGTTCAATATGAAATATTATCAGAACTTTATTCGATTTATTTATTTATCTTTGGTGTAACCGGTTACACAATGAATTGGCGTTGATTCAATTAAAAAAATATATTAATTTCCCTATTCACCATGTTTCGATGACTTCAAGTAGTAAGATAGTTTATTATAAGAAAATTGAAAAATATGTTGTGATATTTCATCACTCATACATTATTGACCTGATTTAAAATACTCCTTTTAAATACCGCATGCTCATTCCTCCAATTTTGTTAGAACTAGACCGTACATTTCTTTGTTCAACAACTCGCAAATATTTTCCATTTTCGGAAAATCATCCCCGGGGGTAAATATCATTATAATCATCTTCATAATTCATAAATATACATAATCATCATATACAAGCTCATTATTCCACATTAAATCATCATTTCATGTCCTATCAATTCGAGGACAAAATATATTCAGTAAGGTTAATCCTTCATGCCTTAGTGTGGCACATCTTCCAGGATTCCCTCCTATTTTCTGTTATAGTGCACACTTTCAACTATAACACTTCGTACTTTTTAGAATATCAACCAAACAGCTACTTCTCTGGATGTGGTTTGGCTAGGACCACGAGAAAATCTGAATAGGGTGACGATTATTCTGTACGGAAACGGTTTTCACTTGAAACCAAGTAACAATCTCTTCATTGAGAGTTTACATACACATCAATATTCTTGAGCTCAATTAATTCATTTCATATCATATTTCCATAACATAATAATATCATATTTGCGTATAATTCATTTCAGGAGGAATGACAAAAAATGGTAAACGATACCAACGTTCAAGAGTATTTTCAATATTTGGAAGGTCATATATATATACTGACTAAGATATTTTGAATCGAAAAATTCTCAACTATAACTTGAATTATTAATTATTTGCATTCGCACTTATAATTTATTATAAATTATATCGAGCACGATGATTTGTTATTGTTTTGATTTCGTATTGTTATAAGACTATAGACACGTTGTGAATGACTTATATTATATATTATATTGACTGGCATTGGCATTGCATTTCTTGAATGATTTTATCAACTATGAAAAAAATATATTTGGAATTAGGTTCCTTGATTTGAGAAAAAAAAACTGACAAGAATGATATATAGGAAGAACTTCTCCCGAAATTCAGATAGAAAATTACGAATAGAGAAAAAAAATAAAGTTCAGAGATAAGCTCCAAACTTTGTGAGTCTGGTCCGGTGCTTTATATCATGTCTTTGGATAGAAATGGAATGATTGTTATTCAACTTTTTAAGCTTATTGGTATTTAAAATATTGAAAAAAATTTGGATTTCTAATTTAAATGACTTTCTTACTTTGTTATCCCATAATTATTCATGCTGCTATAATTACTTTCAAGTAACCCTATTTACTAGTGCCTTCGTATAAAATATGAAATTGACATAAATCGATGAATGCGAAAAAAAATTGATGACTCCATTATGAGGAATGAGACTCAAGGAAAGAAGATTAGACGCCTCCACCATGTCATAACAGGAGTGTTGTGTTTCCACCATGTTACGATATAGTAGATGGTTGAGCCATCCATATCGATTTGTAGGGGTAAAGCTTGGCTTAATATTCTGCGAGAGGTAATATTTGAATAGGCACTGATAGCTTTAGGGGTAACTGAAAGTACGAGACTACATTCAAACATAACAATATTTATAATAGCATGAAACATTATGGGTAGTGATGATAGATATGAATAAACAACAATGAATATAAAGACCTAATGACAACTTACATTATAATGACCATTACGACGAGCTCTTGTCAAGTCAAGAGTAGCCCCAGACCAGACTAACTTCGGAACCCTCACATCCAATATTTATATACATCATTTTATTAGATTTGCACGTTTCTCATGAGAGTTCCTTGGTCAGTTTTCATAGTTCAATGTCAATTGATGATTTGAATAATTTCATGTTTATAAAACCCTCATGGTTACAAATTACTAATATACTGTATGTTCTACTCGTGACAGTATTAATAAAATAAATATAATGTATCATCTTTTTGTTCCTTTTATACAAATATATACAAATATATTTATTTGAATAGGTTGATGATTGCATTCAAAGATATATAATTCGCTGAATATTTCCATCTATGACTTTACCTACACCTTTTTTTTATCTCTCGAAAAGGAAATTCCCATAATGTTTGTGGAACATCGCGCGTACCTAGGGACGATAGAAAGAAGAGGTAGGTGTTAGAATTTGTTTTTAACTTTTGTAAGTTCTTGGGAATACTTCCATTTTTGTCACATATCACTCCATCAACTTTTTTTTTGCCACAACTCAATTTCCATATACTTACTTGAAATAATGAAATAGCAAATGGTTATATCAAACATTTATTAGGAATATTGACTACCTACTAGCGTCAGAGTATAGACAGCATATAATTACATCAAAAGAGAGATATTTAATTACTATGTTTCGATATCCCCGGCTCCGTCTACACCTCTGTCACCCTCGCCATCATCAGTATCATCTTCTTCCTCAGATTTTCGATGTAAGATATATCTGCTAATGATGCTGCCAGGGAGAAAATCGAATATTTCATACAAGAACCATATATTCCACCATATTTTGACAAAACGCATTTGAGCTCAAACTTCCATATCCAAACCGACGACACAACTCCAAACCAATTTTATATTGATCAGCAAGATCGGAGAGTCTTCGAATCTCCACGGGATCAAAATATACGTTCATATCATAATTAGTTGCATGTGAAGCATCCATTTCTAGATCGCTGAATTCACATGCTAACCTCCTAATCCCAGAATCGATATCTTCTGCTTTATCCCATCCCTGGCTTGAATTGTGCATCCACATTGTGTTCAGAAGAGGCTTGGAAGTCAGGTATCTGAAACAAATACAAAACATTAACATAAACATCTTATCTGACAGGTTGACTATATACTTTCAATAATAATGATTATTACATAGTAAGAGATTACTAGTATGTGATAATATGTAAGTAACTATTTCTAAATATTTTTCATCCACCCTTTCGTATAACTAACTCTATTAAATATTATCTAAGGTAAACGAGAAAAAAGTCAAAGTCGTTTGAAGTATCAAGAAAATTATTATCGGCCATCGAATCTAATTAGAGACCTGTGTATGTCAGACTATAACCCCCATTGTCAGAATTCATAACTTCAATATCAACCTTTGCTCAAATTATCTGAGACACGTTTTGGAAGCCAACATTTGAAAGTAGCGCCGTCACGTTCATCACATAATAATGTATAAACCCCTTTTCCGAATCTAGTTACGCAACAACATATTCTTTCAATCACGTAGGGATGACCCACGATCAGAGTTGAAATAGATATTTGTTGGATGATATCAGCATCGCGGTTGATCATCGTATTGATGGAATCTGAATCAATTGCACGTACTACAGACATATTTCCCCAAATAACCGTGAATTCTACAGCGAAAGGGAGGTATGATAAATATATAAAAATAATTCAACTTACACAGCACACTTCTCTTTCTCACGAGAAACTTGTTCGAAATTGATTCAATACTTATATTTTCACCAAACTTGTCGCTTCAATTTTGAGTTCTCAAATCCAGGATCCATCTGGTTATATAGTATAGAAATGTGGTGGGAGATATATCAAAGAAAAGATTCTATAACAGCGACCTCGAACAAGTATGTTCACACACACAGACTTTCAAGGCCGCAACCAATGCCACATGATATCCAAGGCGACAAATGATTGATTTTATATTCATACATCAGCTTGTAGAGCCAACCATTGTGAAGGGTTAATGTAATTTCTACCATAGACTTGACTTCCTACTCAAAAGAATTACCAAACAATATTCAAAGTAGCTTTTGTACAGCGGAAACGGTGAGAAATTGATAGCAGGTCATGACTGTGGAGGTACACAAAACGTTGCGTATAGTAGACAGCAAATCCAAGCGTATTGATTAAAAAGGTAGAATTGTATGCATCGTCCTACGTGGGAAAGTACTCGAAATAGAGGAACAAGAAAAGAGCGGTATACGGTGAATGCCATGAATATTTGCAGGTATAAGGTACAATCCAGCATTCATCGAACCGAAATGAACGTCTAACAATATCCTTGAACGGCAACAGCCTACGAATTTCAAAACGATATCCGGTTCACTCCACTCCAGCACAAGGTCTTTTCAGAGCCCTTCGAAGACCATGTTGTCACACGCTCAAGGTCACCCACGGTCGGGTTCGATGCGAACACCAGCAGGTGATTTCACAGCCCTTCGAAGACCGCTACCTGACGTCGATACAGTGGAGCGCTGAGGAGTGAGGAGGGAGGAGTAGGAGAGAGGAGGAGGAGGACCCCGTACATACCTAACTACCCTACTCAGGCAGTGTTACAGAACTCTCATAGCAGGTTGGGGGGTAGGAGGTGCTGTTACAGAACTCTCATAGGGGATTGGGTGGAGGGTGCCGTTACAGAACTCTCATAGGGGGTTGGGTAGGGGGTGCCTAGGGTGGGGGGTGCCGTTACAGTTATCTCATCAATCCCCTTTTTGCCTGTTGTCTGCGTTATACCCGCTTCGATGTCGTCGTATATGATCGTTGCGAACTAATATGCTCCAGAGGTATCCATGTGAGATGATAGAATACAGATATACAGTGTGCAGACTGAAGTTGTCGAAGTATCTCCTCTTACTGGGCTGGTGGCCGTGAGCGTAGAGTCGCTGGCTGTTGCCCAGGCGGTCCGGGTTCGATCCCCGGCGCGAGCACTGAATTAATTTTCGGTAGTTTCGTTGGGCGGGAGGAGATAGGTGGCCAACCCAACATTCTTGGTACCTAGATATCAATCCTTTGGACTGTCCACGGTTACCAGCCGAGTAGTGCTTCGGATGACACTTGAAAAGCTAAGGTCCCCGTCTTCTTAACTCACACAAGTCTCTGACTTTCGAGGGTTGCTTTGCAACTAAGCTGGCGGTTAAAAACACTTTTAAACACAACACTTTTTTTTTTTTTAAAAACACTTTTTTGCTTATTGTTTCCGTTATATGTCCTTCGGAGTCGTCTTATTTGGTCAGTAGGTCAGTTCTATCGTATCCGCTATAACTGTAGGCATGTCAGATGCTAGAATGCAAAGTAACAGTGTACACATAGTCGAAGTGAAAGCTTCTCGTTCTCCTTGTTGTGCGTTACGCTCGCTTCGATGCCGTCTTATATGATCTTCACGATTCATTCTGCTTCAATAGTATCCATGTTAGATGATACAATAAAGGGATACAGTGTGCAGACTTATGTTGTCGAAGTATCTTCACTTGCCTATTGTTTTCGTTATATGTCCTTCGAAGTCGTCCAATGTAGTCTGTGCCATCGTATCTGCTATAATTTTAGGCATGTCAGATGCTAGAATGCAAAGTTACAGTGTAAACATAGTCGAAGTCGAAGTTCCTTGTTCTGCCTGTTGTGTGCGTTATACCTGTTTTGATGTCGTCTCATATGATCTTTGCGAACTGATATGCTTGAATACAGATATACAGTATGCAGACTGATGTTGTCTAAGTATCTTCACTTGCCTATTGTTCTCGTTATATGTCCTTCAAAGTCATCTCATATGGTCAGTGCGATATCGTATCTGCTATAGGTGTAGGCATGCCAGATGCTAGAATGCGAAGTCACAGTTTGAACATGATCACAGTCGAAGATTCACATTCTGCCTGTTTTGTGCGTTATACCCGCTCCGATGTCGTGTTATATGATCGTTGCGAACTAATATGCTCCGGAAGTATCCATTTGAGATGATAGAATACAGATATACAGTGTGCAGACTGATGTTGTCGAAGTATCATCACTTGCCTATTGTTTTCGTTATATGTCCTTCGAAGTCGTCTAATATGGTCAGTGCGATCGTATCTCTCCCAACTTTAGGCATGTAAGATGCTTGAATTCTGAGCCACAGTGTCAACATAGTCGAAGTCTACCTATAAGATGTCTAACTTATTATTATGATTGATAAATTCGAAGTTTTGGCGAACACGCCGGGTTACCGACTATGGATTGTTGGCATCGAAGTTTTTGGTGGAAATGAAGAATTATAGTTCTTCACACGCATATATTGTGCTGTCATATATGCTTCTTGAAAAGGCATCTCAGATGCTGGGAGGCAAAGTTACAGTGTGAACATAGTCGAAGACGAAATTTCTTGTTCCTGTTATGTGAGTTATGCCCTCTTTGATGCCGTCTCATATGATCATTGCGAACTTATATGCACCAAAGGCACACATGTGCGATGATAAAATACAGAAAAACAGTGTGCAGACTTATATTGTCAGAAGTTCAGTTCCATCGTATCTGCTGAAACTGTAGCCATGTCAGATGCATGAATGCAAAGTTAAAGTGTAAACATAGTCGAAGGCAAAGTTTCTCGTTCTCCTTGTTGTGCGTTACGCTCGTTCTGATGCCGTCTCATATGATCTTCACGATTCATTCTGCTTCAATAGTATCCATGTTAGATGATAAAATAGAGAGATACAGTGTGCAGACTGATGTTGTCGAAGTATCTTCACTTGCCTATTGTTCTCGTTATATTTCCTTCGATGTCGTCTCATATAATCGTTGCGTGCCAATATGCTCCAGAAGTATCCATGTGAGATGTTAGAATACAGAGATACGGTGTACGTACTAATGTTGTCGAAGTATTTCCACTTGCCTCTTGTTCTCGTTATATGTTCTTCGAAGTCATCTCATATGGTCAATGCGATCGTATCTGCTATAACTGTAGGCATATCAGATGCTGGAATGCAAAGTTACAGTGTGAACATAGTCGAAGTCGAAGTTCCTTGTTCTGCCTGTTGTGTATGTCATACCCGCTCCGATGTCGTGTTATATGATCGTTGCCCAATAATATGCTCCAGAAATATCCATGTGAGATGATAGAATACAGAGATAAAGGGTGCAGACAAATGTTGTCGAAGGATCTTCACTCGCCTATTGTTTTCGTTATATGTCCTTCGAAGTCGTCTAATATGGTCAGTGCGATCGTTTGTCTTCCAACTGTAGGCATGTCAGATGCAAGAATTCCGAGCCACAGTGTAAAGATAGTCGAAGTCTACCTATAAGATGCATACCCGACTTATTATTATGATTGATAAATTCGAAGTTTTGGCGAACACGCCGGTTTACCTTGTTGGAATCGAAGTTTTTGGTTGAACTGAAAAATTTTAGTTCTTCACACGCATATATTGTGCTGTCATATATGCTTCTTGGGAAGGCAATTCAGATGCTAACTTGCAAAGTTACAGTGTGAACATAGTCGAAGTCGAAATTCCTCGTTCTTCCTGTTATGTGAGTTATGCCCTCTTCGATGCCGTCTTATGATGATCATTGCGAACTCATACGCTCCAGAGGCACACATGTGCGATGATAGAATACAGAAATACAGTGTGCAGACTTATATAGTCAGTAGGTCAGTTCCATCGTATCTGCTATAACTGTAGGCATGTCAGATGCTAGAATGCAAAGTTACAGTGCAAACAAAGTCGAAAATCATTGTTCTCCTTGTTGTGCGCTACGCTCGCTTCGTTGCCGTCTTATATGATCTTCACGATTCATTCTGCTCCAATAGTATCCATGTTAGATGATAAAATAGAGGGATACAGTGTGCAGACTGATGTCGTCGAAGTATCTTCACTCGCTCATTCTTCTTGTTATATGTCCTTCGAAGTCGTCTTATATGGTCAGTGCGATCGTATCTGCTATAGATGCAGGCATGTCAGATGATGGAATGCGTATCTACAGTGTAAACATAGTCACAGTCGGAGTTTCTTGTTCTGCCTGTTGTGTGCGTTATACTCTCTTCGATGTCGTCTTATATGATCGTTGCGAACTAATATGCTCCAGAGGTTTTCATGTGAGATGATAGAATACTAAGATACAGTGTGCAGACTGATGTTGTCGAAGTATCTCCACGTGCCTATTGTTTTCTTTATATGTCCTCTGAAGTCGTCCTATATGATCAGTGCGATCGTATCTGCTATAACTTCAGGCATGACAGATGCTGAAATGCGAAGTTATAGTGTGAACATAGTCGAAGTCGAAGTTCCTTGTTTTGCATGTTGTGTGCGTTGTACACGTTTGATGTCGTCTTATATGATTGTCGCGAACTGAAATGCTCCAGAGGTATCTATGTGAGATGCTAGAATACAGAAATACAGTGTGCAGACTGATATGGTCGAGTATCTCCACTTGCCTTTTTTTCTCGTTAAATGTTTCACGAAGTAGTCTCATATGGTCAATGCGATCGTATCTGCTATTGCTATGGGCATGTCAGATGCTAGGATGCAAAGTTACAGTGTAAACATGATCACAATCGAAGGTTCTCGTTCTGCCTGTTGTGTGCGTTATACCTGCTTCGATGTCGTCTTATGTGATCGTCGCGAACTGATATGCTCCAGAGGTATCCATGTGAGATGATAGAATACAGAGATACAGTGTGCAGACTGATGATGTCGAAGTTTCTTTACTTGCCTATTGTTTTCAATATATGTCCTTCGAAGTCAAAAAAGTCGAAGTCGTTTGGAGTATTAAGAAAATTATTATCGGCCATCGAATCTAATTAGAGACCTGTGTATGTCAGACAATAACCCCCATTGGCTGAATTCATATCTTCAATATCACCTTTGCTCAAATTATCTGAGACACGTTGTGGAAGCCAACATTTGAAAGCAGCGCCGTCACGTTCATCACATAATAATGTATAAACTCCTTTTCCGCATCTAGTTACGCAACAACATATTCTTTCAATCACGTAGGGATGACCCACGATCAGAGTTGAAATAGATATTTGTTGGATGATATCAGCATCGCGGTTGATCATCGTATTGATGGAATCTAAATCAATTGCACGTACTATAGACATATTTCCTCAAATAACCGTGAATTCTACAGCGAAAGGGAGGTATGATTAATATATAAAAATATTTCAACTTACACAGCACACTTCCCTCTCTCACGAGAAACTTGTTCGAAATTAATTTAATACTAATATTTTCACCAAACGAGTCGCTTCAATTTTGTGTTCTCAAATCTAGGATACATCTGGTTATATAGTATAGAAATGTGGTGGGGGATATATCAAAGAAAAGAAAAGATTCTATAACAGCGACCTCGAACAAGTATGTTCACACACACATACTTTCAAGGCCGCAACCAATGCCACATGATATCCAAGGCGACAAATGATTGATTTTATATTCATACATCAGTTTGTAGAGCCAGCCATTGTGAAGGGTTAATGTAATTTCAACCATAGACTTGACTTCCTACTCGAAAGAATCACCAAAAAATATTCAAAGTAGCTTTTGTACAGCGGAAACGGTGAGAAATTGATAGCGGGTCATGACTGTGGAGGTACACAAAACGTTGCGTATAGTAGACAGCAGATCCAAGCGTATTGATTAGAAAGTTAATATTGTATGCATCGTCCTACGTGGGTACGTACTCGAAATAGAGGAACAAGAAAAAAGCGGTATACGGTGAATGCCATGGATATTTGCAGGTATAAGGTACCATTCAGCATTCATCGAACCGAAATGAACGTCTAACAACGTCCTTGAACGGCAACAGCCTACGAATTTTGAAACGATATCCGGTTCACTCCACTCCAGCACAAGGTCTTTTCAGAGCCCTTCGAAGACCATGTCGTCACATGCTCAAGGTCACCTACGGTCGGGTTCGATGCGAACACCAGCAGGTAATTTCACAGCCCTTCGAAGACCGCTACCTGACGTCGATACAGAGGAGCGCTGAGGAGTGAGGAGGAAGGAGTAGAAGAGAGGAGGAGAAGGACCTCGTACATACATAACTACCCTACTCAGGCAGTGTTACAGAACTCTCCTAGCATGTTAGGGGGTAGGAGGTGTTGTTACAGAACTCTCATAGGGGGTTTGGTGGGGGGTGCCGTTACAGAACTCTCATAGGGGGTTGGGTGGGGGGTGCCGTTACAGTTATATCATTAATCCCCTACATGCCTGTTGTGTGCGTTATACCCGCTTCGATGTCGTCGTATATAATCGTTGCGAGCCAATATGCTCCAGAGGTATCCATGTCAGACGTTAGAATACAGGGATACATTGTGCGTACTGATGTTGTCGAGGTATCTCCACTTGCCTATTGTTCTAGTTATATGTCCTTCGGAGTCGTCCTATATGGTCAGTGCGATCGTATCTGCTATAACTATAGGGATGCCAGAATGCGAAGTTACAGTGGGAACATATTCGAAGTCGAAGTTTTTTGTTCTGCCTGTTGTGTGCGTTGTACCTGTTTTTTTTTTCGTCGTCTCATATGACCGTTGCGAACTGATATGCTCCAGAGGTGTCCATGTGGGATGATAGAATGCAGAGATACAGTGAGTAGACTGATGTTGTCGAAGTTTCCTCACTTGCCTTCTGTTATCGTTATATGTTTCTCGGAGTCGTCTCATATGGTCAATGCGATCGTATCTGCTATTGCTTTGGGCATGCCAGATGCTAAGATGCGAAGTAACAATGTTAACATTGTCATAGTCGAAGTTTCTTGTTTCACCTGTTGTGTGCGTTACACCCGCAAGGATGTCGTCATATATGATCGTTGCGAACTAATGTACTCCAGAGGTATTCATGTGAGATGATAGATTACAGAGAAACAGTGTGCAGACTGATGTTGTCGAAGTATCTTCACTCGCCTATTGTTTTCGTTATATGTCCTTCAAAGTCGTCTTATATGGTCAGTTCGATCGTATTTGCTATAACTATAGGCATGTCAGATACTATAATGCAAAGTTTCAGTGTAAGCATAGTCGAAGTCGAAGTTTCTTGTTCTGCCTGTTGTGTGCGTTATACCCGTTTGAATGTCGTCTCATGTGATCGTTGCGAACTGATATGCTCCAGAGGTATCCATGTGAGCTGTTAGAATACATATATACAGTGTGCAGACTGATGTTGTCGAAGTATTTCCACTTGCCTATTGTTCTCCTTATATGTCCTTCGGAGTCGTCTTATATTGACAGTGCGATCGAATGTGCTATAGCTGTAGGCATTTCAGATGCTAGAATGCGAAGTTACAGTGTAAAAATAGTCACAGTTAAAATTTCTTGTTCTGTTTGTTGTGAGCGTTATACTCGCTCCGTTATCGTGTTATATGATCGTTGCGAACAAATATGCTCCAGAGGTATCCATGTGAGATGATAGAATACAGATATACAGTTTGCAGATTGATGTTGTCGAAGTATCTTCACTTGCCTTTTGTTCTCGTTATATGTTCTTCGAAGTCATCACATATGGTCAATGCGATCGTATCTGCTATAACTCTAGGCATATCAGATGCTGGAATGCAAAATTACAGTGTGAACATAGTCGAAGTTCCTTGTTTTGCCTGTTGTGTATGTTATACCCGCTCCGATGTCGTGTTATATGATCGTTGCCCACTAATATGCTCCAGAGGTATCCATGTGAGATGATAGAATACAGAGATAAAGTGTGCAGACAAATGTTGTCGAAGGATCTTCACTCGCCTATTGTTTTCGTTATATGTCCTTCGAAGTCGTCTGATATGGTCAGTGCGATCGTATGTCTTTCAACTGTAGGCATGTCAGATGCTAGAATTCCGAGCCACAGTGTAAACATAGTCGAAGTCTACCTATGAGATGCATACCCGTCTTATAATAATTATGATTGATAAATTCGAAGTTTTGGCGAACACGCCGGTTTACCTTGTTGGAATCGAAGTTTTTGGTTGAAATTCTCCACACGCATATATTGTGCTGTCATATATGCTGCTTGGGAAGGCAATTCAGATGCTAGGATGCAAAGTTACACTGTGAACATAGTCGAAGTCGAAATTCCTCGTTCTTCCTGTTATGTGAGTTATGACCTCTTCGATGCCGTCTTATATGATCGTTGCGAACTCATATGCTCCAGAGGCACACATGTGCGATGATAGAATACAGAAATACAGTGTGAGGAAATATATATAGTGAGTGGGTCAGTTCCATCGTATCTGCTATAACTGTAGGCATGTCAGATGCTAGAATGCAAAGTTAAAGTGTAAACATAGTCGAAGGCAAAGTTTCTTGTTCTCCTTGTTGTGCGTTACGCTCGTTTTGATGCCGTCTTATATGATCTTTACGATTCATTCTGCTCCAATAGTATTCATGTTAGATGATAAAATAGAGGGATACAGTGTGCAGACTGATGTCGTCGAAGTACCTTCACTCGCTCATTCTTCTTGTTATATGTCCTTCGAAGTCGTCTTATATGGTCAGTGCGATCGTATCTGCTATAGCTGCAGGCATGTCAGATGCTGGAATGCGGAGTTACAGTGTAAACATAGTCACAGTCGAAGTTTCTTGTTCTGCCTGTTGTGTGCTTTATACCCTCTTCGATGTTGTCTTATGTGATCGTTGCGAACTAATATGCTCCAGAGGTTTTCATGTGAGATGATAGAATACAGAGATACAGTGTGCAGACTGATGTCGAAGTATCTTCACGTGCCTATTGTTTTCTTCATATGTCCTCCGAAGTCGTCCTTTATGATCAGTGCGATCGTATCTGCTATAACTTTAGGCATGACAGATGCTAGAATGCAAAGTTACAGTGTAAACATAGTCGAAGTCGAAGTTCCTTGTTCTGCCTGTTGTGTGCGTTGTACACGTTTGATGTCGTCTTATATGATTGTCGCGAACTGGAATGCTCCAGAGGTATCCATGTGAGATGATAGAACACAGAGATACAGTGTGCAGACTGATATGGTCGAGTATCTCCACTTGCCTTTTTTCCTCGTTATATGTTTTACGAAGTAGTCTCATATGGTCAATGCGATCGTATCTGCTATTGCTGAAGGCATGTCAGATGCTAGGATGCGAAGTAACAGTGTAAACATGATCACAGTCGAAGGTTCTCGTTCTGCCTGTTGTGTGCGTTCTACCCGCTTCGATGTCGTCTTATGTGATCGTCGCGAACTGATATGCTCCAGAGGTATCCATGTGAGATGATAGAATACAGAGATACAGTGTGCAGACTGATGTTGTCGAAGTATCTTCACTTGCCTATTGTTCTCGTTTTATATCCTTTGAAGTCGTCCTATATAGTCAGTGCCATCGTATCTGCTGACACTATAGGCATGGCAGATGCTAGAAAGCAAAGTGACAGTGTAAACATAGTCGAAGTCGAAGTTCCTTGTTCTGCCTGTTGTGTGCGTTATACCCGTTCTGATGTCGTCTCATATGATCGTTGCGAACTGATATGCTCCAGAGGTATCAATGTGAGATGATAAAATACAGAGATACAGTGTGCAGACTGATGTTGTCGAAGTATCATCACTTGCCTATTGTTTTCGTTATATGTCCTTCGAAGCCGTCTAATATGCTCAATACAATACAATACAATACAATACGTTTATTTCCCATTAGACATTTTTACATGTATAGGAATCGTCAGATTGAAGTCTTAAAACTAGACAGTTTGAGACAGAGACATAAGATAAAATGATAATATTTAGATATTACAGAGACAGAAACAAAAAAAATAGGCTGCCGAAAAATATTCTTTTAAAGTATAGGGATTCATTTCTAGTAGGAATTGCTTCAAGTTCGTTTTGAAATGACTGAGTTTTTTGAAGTTTTTCAATCGACTGGGAAGTTTATTGAAAACTTTGAGTCCAAAGTAATTGGGAGAGTTACGTGTAATCTCATATTTACACATTGGAATGTGATGATTGTCACATTGTCTTGTACTTATTCCATGTATATTCCTATTAGTAATGAATTTTTCTTTGTTCAAAAATACATCAACACATAATTCAAATACAAAAACATCAATGACAGTTAAAATGTTAAGACTTTTAAAAATATTTCGGCAGGATTGTTGACTAGGTATGCCTGCTATTATTCTTATAATCCTTTTTTGTACAATGAAAACATCCGGTGATAGAGTAGAGTTACCCCAAAAATTTATACCATAGCGGATTCGGGAGGAAACTTGAGCATGATAGAGCAACAACAACTGTTCTTCTGTAAGTATTGTTTTTAGACTCCGAAACATATAACAGAGAGAATTTAGTTTCTTTATCAATTTGTTGCAATGGTATTTCCATGTTAAACATTCATCTATGCCGATTCCTAGGAATCGCTCAGTGCGATCGTATCTCTTTCAACTGTAGGCATGTCAGATGCTCGATTTTCGAGCCACAGTGTGAACATCGTCGAAGTCTACCTATTAGATGTATAACAGACTTATTATTATGATTGATGAATTCGAAGTTTCGGCGAACACGTCGGTTCACCGACTATGGATTGTTAGAATCGAAGTTTTTGTTGGAAATGAAAAATTATAGTTCTCCACACACATATATTGTGCTGTCATATATGCTTCTTGAAGAGGCATTTCAGATGCTAGGATGCAAAGTTACAGTGTGAACCCAGTCGAAGTCGAAATTTCTCGTTCTTCCTCTTATGTGAGTTATGCCGTCTCATTTGATCGTTGCGAACTTATATGCTCCAATGGCACACATGTGCGATGATAGAATACAAAAATACAGTGTGCAAACTTATATTGTCAGAAGGTTAGTTCCATCGTATCTGCTAAAACCGTAGCCATGTCAGATACAAGAATGCAAAGTTGAAGTGTAAACATAGTCGAAGGCAGAGTTTCTTGTTCTCCTTGTTGTGCGTTACGCTCGTTCTGATGCCGTCTTATATGATCTTCACGATTCATTCTGCTTCAGTAGTATCCATGTTAGATGATAAAATAGAGAGATACAGTGTGCAGACTGAAGTTGTCGAGGTATCTTCACTTGCCTATTGTTCTCGTTATATGTCCTTCGATGTCGTCTTATATAATCGTTGCGTGCCAATATGCTCCAGAGGTATCCATGTGAGATGTTAGAATACAAAGATACATTGTACGTACTGATGTTGTCGAAGTATTTTCACTTGCCTATTGTTTTCCTTACATGTCCTTCGAAGTCGTCCTATATGGTCAGTGCGATCGTATCTGCTATAACTATAGGCATGTCAGATGCCAGAATGCGAAGTTACAGTGGAAACATAGTCGAAGTCGAAGTTCCTTGTTCTGCCTGATGTGTGCGTTGTACCTTTTTTTTTGTCGTCTCATATGATCGTTGCGGACTGATATGCTCCAGAGGTATCCATGTAGGATGATAGAATACAGAGATACAGTGAGCAGACTGATGTTGTCGAAGTTTCCTCATTTGCCTTTTGTTATCGTTATATGTTTGTCGAAGTCGTCTTATATGGTCAATGCGATCGTATCTGCTATTGCTGTGGGCATGCCAGATGCTGGGATGCGAAGTTACAGTGTGAACATTGTCATAGTCGAAGTATCTTGTTTCGCCTGTTGTGTGCGTTACACCCGCTTCGATCTCGTCTTATATGATCGTTGCGAACTGATGTGCTCCAGAAGTATTCATGTGAGATGATAGATTACAGAGATACAGTGTGCAGACTGATGTTATCGAAGTATCTTCACTCGCCTATTGTTTCCGTTATATGTCCTTCAAAGTCGTCCTATATGGTCAGTGCGATCGTATTTGCTATAACTTTAGGCATGTCAGATGCTAGAATGCGAAATTACAGTGTAAACATAGTCACGATCGGAATTTCTTGTCCTCTCTGTTGTGTGCGTTATACTCGCTCCGATAGCGTGTTATATGATCGTTGCGAACAAATATGCTCCAGTGGTATCCATGTGAGATGATAGAATACAGAGATACAGTGTGCAGACTGATGTTGTCGATGTATCTTCACTTGCTTTTTGTTCTCGTTATATGTTCTTCGAAGTCGTCTCATATGGTCAATGCGATCGTATCTGCTATAACTGTAGGCATATCAGATGCTGGAATGCAAAGTTACAGTGTGAACATAGTCGAAGTCGAAGTTTCTTGTTCTGCCTGTTGTGTATGTTATACCCGCTATGATGTCGTGTTATATAATCGTTGCGAGCCTATATGCTCCAGAGTTATCCATGTGAGACGTTAGAATACAGAGATACATTGTGCGTACTGATGTTGTCGAGGTATCTTCACTTGCCTATTGTTTTCGTTATATGTCCTTCGGAGTCGTCCTATATGGTCAGTGCGATCATATCTGATATAACTATAGGCATGTCAGATGCCAGAATGCGAAGTTACAGTGGCAACATATTCGAAGTCGAAGTTTCTTGTTCTGCCTGTTGTGTGCGTTGTACCTGTTTCTTTTGTCGTCTCATATGATCGTTGCGAACTGATATGCTCCAGAGGTATCCATGTGGGATGATAGAATACAGAGATACAGTGAGTAGACTGATGTTGTCGAAGTTTCTTCACTTGCCTTCTGTTATCGTTATATGTTTCTCGAAGTCGTCTCATATGGTCAATGCGATCGTATCTGCTATTGCTGTGGGCATGCCAGATGCTAGGATGCGATGTACCAATGTTTACATTGTCATAGTCGAAGTTTCTTGTTTCACCTGTTGTGTGCGTTACACCCGCTACGATGTCGTCTCATATGATCGTTGCGAACTAATGTGCTCCAGAGGTATTCATGTGAGATGATAGATTACAGAGATACAGTGTGCAGACTGATGTTGTCGAAGTATCTCCACTCGCCTATTGTTTTCGTTATATGTCCTTCGAAGTCGTCCTTCATGGTCAGTGCGAACGTATTTGCTTTAACTATAGGCATGTCAGATGCTAGAATGCAAAGTTGCAGTGTGAGCATAGTCGAAGTCGAAGTTCCTTGTTCTGCTTGTTGTGTGCGTTATACCCGTTTGAATGTCGTCTCATATAATCGTTGCGAACTGATATGCTCCAGAGATGTCCATGTGAGATGTTAGAATACAGATATACAGTGTGCAGACTGATGTTGTCGAAGTATCTCCACTTGCCTATTGCTCTCCTTATATGTCCTTCGGAGTCGTCTTGTTACCTTTCTATATGAGACTCTTGAATAGGGTCGTAGGGCATCTGACTCATTGATAGTTTGAGTGGCAAGGATATAGAATTTCTCCTTAACTATATCCTCATAAGGAAGATCAAAATTGGAGAAATGAAATCAAAAAGAAAAATTGGGCACCACGTATTCTATTTAGGGAGAATACGAAAACCTTCACACTCAAGTATCAATGTAGAAATGTAGAAGTAAAACACAAAATTTCAGCTCCAAGAATATGAGTATAATGATATTAATCCGTCAATTCTGAATTCACAAGAATTTTGCTACATAATAAGGTCGATGAAGTTCGTCTAATTATAAATCAGAGTTCTACGAGCAAACAAAAAATGTGTATAATGATATTAAGGAATTCAGTATATTTTGAAGAAAATTAGGTGATAATTTGAATGGAGTGTCAATTTCTCCCAATGGCCACACAAAATACCTCTATCCAGAGCTGCACAATGGGTTCCTGTCCAACCTCATGCGTCCTGATTAGGTAGGACTTCCTCGTTCGAATTCCCTAGAGCGTCGAGTATTGAAAGGAAAGGGCTGCTTGATGAGGATATTATTTGGTCCTGAGTACTCGTGAGGGTAGGTTTACATAAGCAGGCTCTCTTCTACTCTTTATTCAAAAGGTGTTCCAGGAAAGCTAAAAGCATATGCGAGGCGACAGAAAATGTTCCAGCAGGTAAAGTGGTGGTATTTTGCAGTGTGCCGTTGAAGTGAAATGAAGGAATTGGCAATAAAGGAGTACAAGGTTGAAGTTGTCCGAAATTCGATCTTGGAACAATGTGCATCTAGATCAAGTTCATAGAGTGAAATAATTTTTGTAATGAATAGCAAAAATGTACTTTTGCTCAAGTTAAACAAATGCAACACTCAAGGTGTTGGAGTTGAAAGAAAAGTTAGATAATAAATGTCATTTTTTTTTGTACTGAAATACAAGTAGAGGAGAGAAAACAATATATATCATATGAATGTCAAATTCTTGATTAGCATGAATTTTAGATATAACCCTTAT
Organism: Phaedon cochleariae; assembly: GCA_918026855.4. Classification (NCBI taxonomy): domain Eukaryota; kingdom Metazoa; phylum Arthropoda; class Insecta; order Coleoptera; family Chrysomelidae; genus Phaedon; species Phaedon cochleariae. Next base: position 20,536,890 of record OU896718.1, on the reverse strand, counting down.
AAAAAGTACTATGTATTTACAATAATTTGATAATCATTTTCAGAAAATATGATTGAAAAAATATTCAATGAAAATACCACTAAAATATTAATTCACAATAGGTGACTAGGTGAGCAGAAGGCATTCCTCAATCTGATGAATCGAAATTTGTCTAAACAAGCAGGAGGCAGTATCAAATCTATATCAGACTCATGCTCAGAGAGTGTGAGAGGAAATAATTCATGAAAATATTAATTTAGAATATGTGAGTAGTATGCATTCCTCAATCTGGAAAGTCAGAAATTATCTAAACATACAAATGAGTGAACAATATGCAGTTTCCAATCTGAAAAATCAGAAATTATCTGAACATACAAATATTCATTTATAATGAGTGAGCAATATACATTTCTCAATCTGAAGAGTCAAAAATTATCTGAAGATACAAATATTCATTTATAATGAGTGAACAATATGCAGTTTTCAATAGAAAAAATCAGAAATTATCTGAACATGCTAATATTAATCATTGATAATGAGTGAGCAATATGCATTTCTCAATCTGAAGCAAGAATATCTGACCAATAAATGTTTACTGATTACTTTCGCATCCCAGAAAAGAAATAGTTAAACATAGGGAATTTATCGAGCTGAACCAAAAGGTATCCAGAACTCCTTTGGACCACTGGTCAGACATAGGCAATGGGAGCTGATCACTCGACACTAATTGGAAACTGTTGCAATCAGGTGAGTATCATTAGATTCTTGGATTCAAGTTCAGAATAAATGTGATAACTTACCTTTATTACAACAGCCCATATCCAGTCGAGATGATGCCAACACCAAGTCTACTCAGCAAAGTCCAAGGCCTTTCTGGATAACTCCACAGATTAAACTCCTTGGGTTCAGTTCGATGGGTTCAAATTCATAGGTCTTAAATCATCCTTTGGTATATTCATTCCCTAAAAAAGAAAGCAAAGCTCGACAGAACATTCCACACAAGCTTGGGAAATAAAATACGGAAATTTCGGTAATTTCTTATCCCAATGGGACAGTGAATTAAGCAATTTCAGCTTTATCAAGAAAAGGAAAGGTAAAGTTACTTACGAGAACTCGGAAAATCATAAGCACAAGTCCAAGCTCAAGCACATGGATTCGTTACTCTAATTATTACTTCCTAAAAAGATAGTCAAATCCAAATTTCAGTGGAATTCATGTAGTTTCAATTCAAAGCAACACATGATCTCATATCTAAAAATCGGATTATGGAAGCAAAGCTATTTTCCAAATATAGGAAAAGCGAAAAGCAAAGCGGTAAAATATTAGTCAGATAAACTTACTCTTCAGAAATCTGCTCCAAAAAGAGAGTGCTCTTGAAAATATTTCCTTCAAGATCACCTTCCAAACAAAAAAATCTAGGTAGGGGGTCACAAGAACTTACATTTTTATTGCAATCAGGGATTGAAAAAAAAAACACTTGGTTTCACTAGATGAGGAAAGTTGACAACAGTTTGAATTTAATGAGATGCTATGCATCCTTTTCTTACACATGGAGATGAGTCTACCTTTCTCTGACATTATAAACGATATACTGTGTCCTGGCTAGGATGTGCCTAGTGCTGCGACAGATGGAAAGATAAATTAATGAATGTAACCTGAACACAGTTCACGTTACACACCCCTACTAGTCGGTAGAAAAAATTTCGAAACTCAGAGAGAGAGAGAGAATTTTTCATGAACAAAGTATTCACTTTACCAAGGAAACAAAATGTTTGCAAATTGTCAACCTATTGCTCAAATTAACCAAAACTTATTATTAATATTTCAATATCCTCCTATTTAATATGGGTGTCCCTTTTCGAGAGATCTAAAATAAGAGGGATTAATATAACCTAAAATAGTACATGTGTCTTATATGAAAGACAAGGAAAAAAAAAAGTATGTACAAATGAGGACTTTCCTTTCTCCTGCAGGTCAGAAAAAAAAAACAAGAGCTCTATCATAGATTACAGAACTAGAAAATAGGAACGGCAAACAAAAAACCATCAACATTTTGGTTATATTCCATTCAAGATAGAAAAAGAAAATGTATATATACATGTACGAGAAACTTAGGCATGAGAAGTAAATTTCATTTCAACAGATAAATCTCATAAGACTACAAATAAGAGTGCTGTACTCAGCATTCAGATTGATACTGATTTGATTTTTCAAAATCATCAAAGTGAGTTAAATTATCGGATTGTTACTGAAACTTTTAGATGTCATGTAGATAACACAGATGAGCTATCTGTTTGTAACTCAGGGTCCACTGGGAAATCATCATCGCTACTGATAGACTCATCTGGTTTCAGGTCTTTGACATGCCATCGTCCAATTTTTTTCCCATCCCTATTTTTTAATTCATAGACAAGGGGAGAGATAACTTTATATATAGTGCAAGGAATATATTTCGGAGATAATTTTGCAGAAATGAAATTTGCCTTATCAGACTTTCCATAATTCTTTTTCCATACTGGGTCACCTACATGATTATTAACATCTCGTTTCCTCAAATTATAACGATTTTTGGATTTAAGATAAGAGTTATGTAATCTTTTCCTGACATCATCAAATAATTTTGGCATTTCCTGGATATCTTCCAGACGATGAACTTTATCTGATATAGTAATTTGATTATGGGAATTCTCTGAAATTAATCCATAGAAATCCCAGGAAACTGGGATATTACGAGCGAAGACTAGGAATGATGGTGTCTGTTCAGTAACTTCATGTTTGGATAATCTGATAGCTTGTGCAATTTGATAACCTTTTTCATCCCAAGTCTTATGGTCTTCATGAGCATATGACCTAATAGCAGTTACGATTGATTTATTTACTCTTTCAGTATGATTTATTTGAGGGTGAAAATTATCATTATTCCAAATTTTTTGTACCGAGTATTTATCCATGAGGTCTTTGAATGCTTCACTCACAAATTGTTTACCATTATCGCAGGAAATAATTTGAGGAACACCGAAGACTAAGAACACTTGATTTTCTATAAATTTGATTATGGCTGCGAAAGTTGCATTAGGGATTGCATGGACTAAGGTAATTTTAGTGAACCAGTCTACCACTACTAGCAGATACTGATAACCTTCACGTGATCGTGGGTAACTTCCAAGTAAATCAAAAGATATGAGCTGAAAAGGGAAGGAAATATTACGGTACGATCTCATGAGACCAGCTTGTGGTAGATTATTAGGCTTACAAAAGGCAAAAATCTGACACTTCTTGATATACTTATTTACACTTTGTCGCATGTAAGGCCAATAATGAATTTCGGAAATTTTAGCTAATGTTTCATAGACACCAAAATGGGCTGCCGTAGCATCATCATGAAACTGTGATAGAATTCCCGGTCTATTCTCAGTAGGAACGACAATCTTCCAGTTGGATGAATTACTTAAGGGTTCAAATTTGTTGAAGACATGCTTATATAAAATGTTTCTCTCCACCTTGAAGGAAGGGTAACTATCAGGGTCATTCTGAACATTAATCAACATCTGACGATACCATGTTTCAGGTATGAGACGCGATAGATCTAACAGACTAACATCATAGATACGAGAAAGGGTATCAGAAGGAACAGTTCCTGAAGCTTTCCTATGAACAATTGTAAAATCAAATTGAGCAAGTTTTTAAATCCAACGAGCTAGCCGTGGGGAGGGATTCTTCATATTGTTTAACCATACAAGAGATGAATGATCTGAGATAGCGGTAAAATGTCTGCCTTCCAAATAGTATCGGAAATGTTCGACACCAAATAAGATAGCTAATAGCTCTTTTTCGGTAGTAGTATATTCACGCTGGCACTTGTTCAATTTCTCACTCGCATAAGCTATAGGATGTTCTAAATTATCCTCATTTTGAAAAAGCACACAGCCCAATCCTGTGTCTGAAGCATCACACATCAAAGAAAAGGGTTTTGAGAAATCTGGGCTAGCTAAAACAGGTGCGGTTGTGAGTGCAACCTTAATTTGGTTGAAAGCATCCTCAGCTTGGGGTGTCCAAAGTATGGTTTGCTCCTTTTTCCCTTCATGAAGAAGATCGGTGATAGGTGAAGATATTGAGGAGAAATCTTTGATGAACCTTCGATAGTAACCTATCATACCTATAAGTCTACGAATTTGGGTAGTGGTCTTGGAAGTAGGAAATTCACTGATAGTTGGAACTTTGTCAGGGTCAGTTTTCAACCCATTTTCGTCTACAATATATCCGAGATATTTCAAAGAGGAACGGCAGAAACAGCATTTATCAATATTTACGGTCAGATTAGCTTCTCTGAGACGCTCATAAACTTGATCTAAGACTTGTAAATGCTTTTCAAAATCTGGGGTTGCTATTATGATGTCATCTAAATAATAGAAACAGTAGGGTTCCAACGTAGGACCTATTACTAGATCCATTAATCTACACATTGTTTGAAGGGCACTAATTAAACCAAGAGGCATTGTGACATATTCAAATAACCCTTCACCATGGACAGCAAAAGCAGTTTTATGACGGGAGGACTCATCCAGAGGAATTTGATAAGAAGCTGACTTAAGGTCAATAGAAGTGATGAATTTGGCATCGCGCAGTTAACTCAAAATGCTATCAATCAGAGGCAATGGATAGGCATCTCTATTGACAGTGACACTATTTAATTTCCTTCCATTAAAGCAAACTCGAAAACTTCCATTACTTTTCATAACCAACCAAAGAGGACTACAATTGCTACTTTTACTTTATTGAATAATTTTTAGTTTGAGTAATTCATCTACCTCTTCCTCTAGATGTTCATGCATAGCATGCGACAACGGGTACTGTCTTTGCTTAAAAGGCTTCGAACTACCAGTATCGATAACATGAGTAATCAAATGTGTTCTCCCTATTTTATCCTCTGGTCCAATTGATCGAAATTTAGAAATAACCTTTTCAAGTTTTTGTTTTTCAATAGCAGGTAAGTTAGAGACACCCTGTATCGTATTTACAACACATAAAGATAATTTACTAACATTAAGACAACAATCTTGAAAATCAATATTTACGTTGAAAGATTTGAGAAAATCCATTCCCAAAATAACAGAGTGCTTTATTGAAGGTATAAGAAATAATTTGATATTTTTTGAAACATTATTTACGGATATATTTACATTGACAGAACCCGAAACTTTCTGTAATTGTCCATCAGCAGTAGTGACTTTGAGAAAACTGTCATGGATTATAGGTAATCGCAAATTTTTTACAAGTTCTAGACAAGGGAATCCAATGAGACTAATATTTGAACCGGTGTCTACAAGTGCAATTAGAGTTTTTCCTAATGATTCAATTTCTAAAAAAGGTCGATTATCATTTTCTACTTTTAGTGAAAGAGAGTTTATATCTACAGTTGCTGCACGTTTATGGTCATTATAGAATTTTTTTACTTGAAGTAGCCAATTGTCCCACTCCAACAAAGATGTCTTGTTACCAGATAAGTTATCCAAATGTTCAGGAAATTTACTACTCAATTTTGACTGTTTTGACTCGTGCCTGGAGTGACTGGGGTTTGATTGGAGGGCAGGTTTTTTTCTTTTCACACAGGACATTTCGTTTTAACTATACCTTCTTTACCACAACCATAGCAAAACACTTTCTTAGGTTCTGAACAATTACTATAAGAATGGCCCAAACCATTACAATTCCAACATTTTGTAGTGGATGAGACAAGGGAAACATTTCTATTAAATTTAGAGAAGGAAGGAGGGCGATCACTACTATTGAATGGTAGACTGAGATCAGGTTCAAGAAAATTACTTCTTCTGGGGTTCGAGGATCTATGAATATTCAAAGAAAGGTTAGACTCTTCCAGGCGTTTGCACTTTTCAGTTAATTCAGACACAGTTGATATATCAGTTAATGCCAGTTGCTGCACATAACCGGGTAATAGATTTCTACGTATCATTCGAACAATAGCTTTTTCATCCTGTTTGTTTTCCAAACGGTTGAACAAGCCTTCCATGGAATTAATAAAGATAGTGACTTTTTCATTATGACCCTGTCTCCTATTTTTTATTTCCTCCAATAAGTCATCTTGATAATTATAAGGTAAGAAATCAGATTTTAATTTAGTTACCAAGTCAGTCCAATTAGTAAATTCATTTTCATTATTAAGATACCAAGTGAAAGCTTGATTTTTGAAGAGATCACTTGCACTAGCAAACATCTCTGCATCTGAGACACCTCTAGCAGATCTTAGACATTCAATTTTTTCTAAAAAGGAAATGACTGATTCTTTGTCATCAGTCCCGGTGAAATGGACATTCCATTTGTAAATTGGTACTGACTTGACAGAAGGGAATTGTGGGATGTTGGGGGGGCTAACTACAGGGGTTGAAGGTCTTTGAGCTAGGGGGGTTGAAGATCCCGGGACTAGAGGAGTTGAAGATCCCTCAGGAGGTGACACTTTGAGATCAAGATCTCCTTCTGAAGATAAAACCTCAACTACAAGTTTCTTTTTAATTGAATCCTCATTCTCATCATTAAATTTCAGTCGATGATCTCTGCCAGAGACATGAGTTAACCTGGTTAATATTCTTCGATATTCTACATCACTAATGAGACCAGTGAAATTTTTTATTTTATCACTTAAATCAGTTGATGTCACTTGAATTTCTGGGATTTCATCTTAAAAAACAAAAGATTCAACCAAGGAAATGAAGCTGCGATTAGCTGCTTCTTGACTAAGCAATCCTCTTAATACCTTACGTTTATCTTCAACTTCTGCGGGATCTTCAACATCTCTCAGCCTAATTTCATACTCGAGTTCAGGACTCTTGAGATATTCGACATTTATTCTAAAGCCACTTGATGTCATGATGGTGAAGTTTTGTTCGAATGATACGAAAAGTATGTAGGAAAAATTAAGATAAATTCAACAATTTCAAGATAAAAATATTATCATATGATAAGTACACTGAGAATTTGACACTCCAAAATAATATATATATATATATATATATATTCAGATTATACCACAGATTAATCTTCTACATTTGTTCTGATAGTCAGATGGCCTCACGTTTCAGGCACCAATGTGTTACCTTTCTATATGAGACTCTTGAATAGGGTCGTAGGGCATCTGACTCATTGATAGTTTGAGTGGCAAGGATATAGAATTTCTCCTTAACTATATCCTCATAAGGAAGATCAAAATTGAAGTAATGAAATCAAAAAAAAGAATTGGGCACCACGTATTCTATTTAGGGAGAATACGAAAACCTTCACACTCAAGTATCAATGTAGAAATGTAGAAGTAAAACACAAAATTTCAGCTCCAAGAATATGAGTATAATGATATTAATTCGTCAATTCTGAATTTACAAGAATTTTGCTACATAATAAGGTCGATGAATTTTGTCTAATTATAAATCAAAGTTCTACGAGCAAACAAAAAAATGTGTATAATGATATTACTGAATTTAGTATATTTTGAAGAAAATTAGGTGATAATTTGAATGGAGTGTCAATTTCTTCCAATGGCCACACAAAATACCTCTATCCAGAGCTGCACAATGGGTTCCTGTCCAACCTCATGCGTCCTGATTAGGTAGGACTTCCTCGTTCGAATTCCCTAGAGCGTCGAGTATTGAAAGAAAAGGGCTGCTTGGTGAGGATATTATTTGGTCCTGAGTACTCGTGAGGGTAGGTTTACATAAGCAGGCTCTCTTCTACTCTTTATTCAAAAGGTGTTCCAGGAAAGCTAAAAGCATATGCGAGGCGACAGAAAATGTTCCAGCAGGTGAAGTGGGGGTATTTTGCAGTGTGCCGTTGAAGTGGAATGAAGAAATTGGCAATAAAGGAGTAGCAAGGTTGAAGTTGTCAAAAATTCGATCTTGGAACAATGTGCATCCAGATCAAGTTCATAGAGTGGAATAATTTTTGTAATGGATAGCAAAAATGTACTTTTGCTCAAGTTAAACAAATGCAACACTCAAGGTGTTGGAGTTGAAAGGAAAGTTAGATAATAAATGTCATTTTTTTTTGTACTAAAATTCAAGTAGAGGAGAGAAAACAATATATATATTATATGAATGTCAAATTATTGGTTAGCATGAATTTTAGATATAACCCTTATGAAAAGAACTATGTATTTACAATAATTTGATAATCATTTTCAGAAAATATGATTGAAAAAATATTTAATAAAAATACCACTGAAATATTAATTCACAATAGGTGACTAGGTGAGCAAAAGGCATTCCTCAATCTGATGAATCGAAATTTGTCTAAACAAGCAGAAGGCAGTATCAAATCTATATCAGACTCATGCTCAGGGAGTGTGAGAGGAAATAATTCATGAAAATATTAATTTAGAATATGTGAGTAGTATGCATTCCTCAATCTGGAAAGTCAGGAATTATCTAAACATACAAATGAGTGAGCAATATGCAGTTTCCAATCTGAAAAATCAGAAATTATCTGAACATACAAATATTCATTTATAATGAGTGAGCAATATGCATTTCTCAATCTGAAAAGTCAAAAATTATCTGAAGATACAAATATTCATTTATAATGAGTGAAAATATGCAGTTCCCAATCTGAAAAATCAGAAATTATCTGAACATACAAATATTCATTTATTATTCTCAATCTGAAAAGTCAAAAATTATCTGAAGATACAAATATTCTTGTATAACGAGTGAACAATATGCAGTTTTCAATAGAAAAAATCAGAAATTATCTGAACATGCTAATATTAATTATTAATAATGAGTGAGCAACCCAGACGGCACCTCATATTCCTGGAATATGCCTACTACATCCAATTTTCCAATGAATATTGTATTATCCCTGAAATATTCCATGAATATGTACTTGATCTAATATCCTCAAAGAATATTTCTGGAATATATTTTTCGAATATCCATTAGATATCCCCAAAGAATATTTCCTGAATATGTTTATCGAATATCCATTGAATATGCTTTTCGAAAATTCCAGGAATATTTCAAAAGCAGATTGTCGGAATGTCGACCTATGCCGAATGGACACGACACGAGTCGGTGTCGGTCATTGCCTTCTGTTCCACATTCCACAGTCACCTAGTGAAGGACGTGATATCATCATGGACGCGAATATGCCGCGATTGATTTTATTATAAACAGACGAGAAGAGCATGGAATTATTAGTTTGAGCAGAAGTGCTAGAATGTGTATCGATTACTGTGAATAGTGTTGACATCAATAATATAAAGTTTCAGACGTTTGAAGTTAGTATAACAATTCAAAAATGGAACATTAACTAAGGATGCACTTCTCTTCTGGCCGCCATTAAACTGAAGTGGATCAGAAAGGAGACTCAATGGCACTCAATGCCAGTATGAGGTATATTCCTAAGATTATACATTAATGGATTCATATACAAAGTGTATCTATATATAACATCGAAAAAATGAAAGGGGTGATTCTGTGTTGAGAATGAAGATATTTGGTATAGAATTTTTTGATAACCATCTCAACCCCAGATAAGTTACACACATCATCCGAAGATTTAAAAAAAACGTGGTTTTTATTTTTTTACTTTCCTGTATATTTAGTTGAAGACACGAAACTTGGTAAATATCTTGTGTCAATAAAACTACACATTTTGAAATGTTTCACACCCTGGAGTATGCTTGGAAGAGGTTGAAATATATTAATTCACAACTTTTAAAAAAACAGCTGAAAAGCCCAATCCATTCACTAACTCATTGTTGGTCTCTGAAAAAGCATTCGCCATGTGTTTTTCTTTTTAATGTTTATAAAAAAAAGTTGTAAAAAATATCTTAGTCGTTGAATATTTCAAGCTCTTCTAAGCATACTTCAGGGTTGAAAACATTCCAAAATGGGTAGTTTTAATAATGAATGATATTAACAAGTTCTGTGCCTTTAGTCATATACAGGGGAAATGAAAAAGAAAAACCATTTTTCTGATTTTGAGCAGGGTGTTACTATTCCGTGAAGAGATTTTTCAAAAAAATGCATACCAAACGCCCACCTCAATTTTCATCAGGAAATCACCACTTGAAATTTTTTTCTGTTACTTAGATACACCCTGTAGATGCACTTGATTTTTTTCAGTACTCACCTATATCTATACCCATCTGTCAAATGGAAAATCCAGGCAATACTCGTGTTGTTGAAGATACGACAAACGTGACAAAGAAATAAACAATAGATTGAAATCAGCTCTGATTAACTCAGATGTTGACAAATTCAGTATCTAGTTCTTTCAACTTTTGTAGCACGCCCAAAGCAAAGGTGAGTGAATTCAATCAATTTTTATATTCTAGTATTTGCTATGTTATAATCATTGCAGATCCTGTTGGATTCATCACCGCTGCCGTTCAAGAGAAGAAGAAAATCATATGATATGATATATAAAGTGCAAGCTTCAAGTATTTTACAAACCTACATCCTGTTTGTTGATTTCTATCTTTTACATAATAAATTACATTTCATAAAGATATTTCATTCTATTAATGATTGAAAAGCATATTCTATGCATATACAAAAAACATAATATTCCAAATATATGCCACCAATCTCTTTTGGAAGATTCACAGATATTCCTGGCATATGTTTCATGGTGACTTTGGATATTCCTGGAATATGAATATCATATTTTTTGAAGGACATGAAATATCCATGGCATATGGCAATATCCCAACGCAATATGCATAGGATATTCATGGAATATGATTGTGCCGTCTGGGAATATGCATTTCTCAATCTGAAGCAAGAATATCTGACCAATAAATGTTTACTGATTACTTTCGCATCCCAGAAAATAAATAGTTGAACATAGGGAATGAATATTTATCGAGCTGAACCAAAAGGTATTCAGAACTCCTTTGGACCACTGGTCAGACATAGGCAATGGGAGCTGATCACTCGACACTAATTGGAAACTGTTGCAATCAGGTGAGTATCATTAGATTCTCGGATTCAAGTTCAGAATAAATGTGATAGCTTACCTTTATTACAACAGCCCATATCCAGTCGAGATGATGCCAACACCAAGTCTACTCAGCAAAGTCCAAGGCCTTTCTGGATAACTCCACAGATTAAACTCCTTGGGTTCAGTTCGATGGGTTCAAATTCAAAGGTCTTAAATCATCCTTTGGTATATTCATTCCCCAAAAAAGAAAGCAAAGCACGACAGAACATTCCACACAAGCTTGGGAAATAAAATACGGAAATTTCGGTAATTCCTTATCCCAATGAGACAGTGAATTAAGCAATTTCAGCTTTATTAAAAGAAGGGAAGGTAAAGTCACTAATGAGAACTCGGAAAATCATAAGCACAAGTCCAAGCTCAAGCACATGGATTCGTCACTCTAATTATTACTTCCTAAAAAGATAGTAAAATCCAAATTTCAGTGAAATTAATGTAGTTTTAATTCAAAGCAACACATGATCTTATATTTAATAATAATAATAATAATAATAATAAACGGCTTTATTCATAGGAATGAAAAGGCGAGGTGTCACTTTACAGTGTTTTTCAACTTTGCCTTAAAAATATGTGAATATAAAAAAGATAATGTAAATACATATGAGAAACTGAGAAGAAAAACAAAATGAGAAAAGTAGTAGAGTCCAACTTAAACTAGTCCTACTCAAAACTAATAGTTACTATAATGTGTACAGTATAATATGAGCATTAAAACGATTTCTTTCAATTATTGCCATCACATATAAACATATTGTCTCAAGCTAAATCATAGATGATATTCATCAACAACAATGTATATATATATATACACCTATAATATACACATACATATACATACACGTATACACACACATATACATAATACAGTACAATAAAAGAGAGAAACCTGACCAAATACCATAAACAAATGCTGTGAGCGTCACTGAAGAAACATGGCTTCAAGAAGAGACATTTTGAGTTTTTTTTTGAAGTTTAAAATGGAATAATCTTTGAAATGTGTTGGTAATGAATTATAAAATTTTGTGGCATTATAGGAAAAGCTGCGCTTGAAAATAGCAGAGGAGTGTTGTGGGACAACTAGGACACGTCTATTTCTTGTAGGGATGTTATTAATATTTTCAAATTGAGTCAATTTTTTCCTCAGATATGACGGACGATTAGTTTTCAGAATTTTGTGTACGAAGGTTAGGAGATGAAGGGTTCGTAGGGATGACAAGTTCAATTTGTTGGTGGTTCTAAATGCTGGAGAGATGTGGTCGAACTTCCGTATACCAAGCGCAAATCTTAAACACGAGTTCTGGATACGTTGTAATCTGGTATGATCTCGATTAATTAAGGCAGGGCCATAAATGCAGTCACAATATGCTAATTTTGACATTATTAAGCTTTCACATAAAAGGAGTTTCAAGTCGCGATTCAGAATGCTTCTATGAGGATAAAGTGTTCTTAGTGTACCATATGCAATTTTACAGAGATGATTAACATGCTTCGAATACCGCATTTCGCTGTCAATCCACAAACCAAGATTTTTTGCTTCATTTACCACAGGCAACATTTCATCATTGATCGCAAACGTACAACTTTGCATAATCATATTTCTCATCTTTTTTGGACCAAAAATCAGGACTTTAGATTTTGCAGCATTGAGTTTTAAATTATGAGCCGACGATATATCAAACAGTTTCAATAGATCGCTGTTGATTGCATCCGCGGCTTCATGGCAATCATCAACCGAAAAACTGAAATACATTTGTGTGTCGTCGGCGTACTGATGAACATTGCAGCCACCCAGGAATTCACCGAAGTCTGATATGTATATAGAGAAAAGTAGAGGACCAAGAATTGACCCCTGGGGGACCCCGAATTCACGATTCAGTACTTCAGACCGATTATTTTCGAATTCAACATATTGAGAGCGGCCCTCAAAATAACTTGCAAGAAGACAGACTGCGCTTTCACCAAAACCATAGAATTTGAGCTTTTTTACTAATATACCGTACTCCATTGTGTCAAATGCCTTACTGTAGTCCAATAGTATTAAAATTGTTATTTGTCCCCGGTCTGTTGAGGCAAGAATATCGTCAGTGATACAGGCCAATGCTGAGGTTGTACTGTGATCAGTTCTGAAACCTGACTGAGTTGGTGGGATTATATTATTTTGGAATACGAATAGAGAAATCTGTTGTTTCATAACCATTTCTAGAACTTTTGATAATATTGGCAAGATGCTGATAGGCCTGATATCAGTATAGTCTGTTACATTCGACACCTTAGGGATGGGTAAAACTTTGGCACACTTCCAGTCTTCGGGGAATATTCCCGATTTCAAGGCAGTATTGATCACGAAGGTAATGTGGTCTAATAACTGAAAGCTTACTAGTTCGATCATTTGCTTTGAGATACCATCGCACCCAGCAGCGTTGGACTTCAGAGATTTTTGACACTGTACTATATCATAATTGGAGACTTCGGTGAACACAAAGGTATTGTTACGATTCATTCCTTCATAAAGTTTGAGTAAATTTAGCTGATGGTCTGTTTTCACGACTGTTGGGATATTAATGAAATGATTGTTGATTGCATTGACATCTCCTAAATTTTTTGGAAGAGTGTTTGTGTTTGTTTTATTAATAATTTTCAAAGATCTTAAACGAGACCATGTCAATGTGTTTCGATTTTGCTGTATAGCATACTCCATATAAGCTTTTTTTTCTCTCTGTATAGCACCATTAACATAGTTTCTTAACTCCTTGTAAAAGTTCCAATGGCCAATATCATTACTTTTTTTAAATCTAGCGTACGCTTTATCTCTGATCCTGATCATTTTTTTAATGTTGTAAGTCATCCATGGGCTAGGTTTTTTGGTTACCCTGTACTCTCTGAGAGGACAACAGTAATCAAAAATCCTTACCAAATTTGAAGAGAGAAAAGATACCATGTCATCAACGCTATGCATAGAATAAATATGATCCCAGTTGAGATCGTTGAAACAATCGAAAAAAATATCTCTATCAAAACTTTTCCAATCGCGGTTTATACGATACTCGAAAATATTTTCACTCTCTTTAAATATTTCGCATGAGGTTGCACAATGGTCGAATACGTTATGAAAGTTCGTGACTTGACAATTTTTCACATCATTATTCTGTGATGTGATAATAACATCTAGTAAAGTTTGACTGAAGTGTGTTACTCTAGTTGGTTGAGTGACTAATTGACATAAGTCGAACGATTCCAGAAAATTATTGAAATGATTCGTGCCTGAACTATTACCAAGGAGATCAATATTGAAATCACCCAGAATCACGATGTTGTCGCATTCCGGGATTAATTGTGAGACCGAGTTTTCCAAACTATCAAGGAAGTCTATTATGTTACATTTGGGGGGTCTATAAATGACACCGAATATAAAGGTCTTGGCATGGATTCGGGTTTTCATCCACATCTGCTCGATATTTCGATTTATGTCTTTCAGAATAATTTGATACTTAATGAAGTTACGAATATAAAAGAGTAAGCCTCCTCCTCTGCCGTCTCGGTCTGCGCGCTCGATATTATAACCTCTTATAGGATAATCATCGGAGTCAACTTTGTCACTAAGCCATGTTTCTGTTCCCCCAAATATTTCTATGTTATTCGAAACAATATAATTCTCCAGGAGGTTAAACCCGGTCCCTATCGACCTCAAATTCAGATGTGCAATGAACATTACAAGGATATCTGATTTAAGAGAACAATATGTATACAGAAGAAAAATGGATGAATATAAATCGAAAATATAGAAAATATTGATGTGTGGTAACAAGAGTGATGCAAATCGGTAAGCATATAAATCAGCAGTCGGATTTAGAGAAGGACCTGAGCTTCGCCTTCAGGTTCGTATCAGCAACAGATGGAGAAAGTTGAAATTTTCTTTTTTTTTCAGTATTTGTGTTCACAGAAGATGAGGATGAGAACTCATCCGGAGCACACAACTCGATTGGAACGATAGGTACGTCACGGGAACTATTTCTCAGTTTATCTTTCTCTTTTAGTTCCTCGTAGCTGAATGAGATGTCGTCCACTACGAGAGAGTTGTTTTTTATAATGGCTGTTGGGTGTGATTTTTTCGCTAACTTCAGCTGCAGATTCATAAATTTTCTTTTAATATAATCTTCTTTTGGGTAATCATGCGAGAATATAATTTTCAGTTTTTTAAGTTCAGATGCCGCCGAACGTGATTTATTGAGAATGGCTGTTTTTAAGCCGTAGCATTGCACTTCTGCAACAACTGGACGAATTGCACCCTCGGATTTAGCACCTATTCTGTAAATATCACGAAAGTCTCCAACGTTACATTCGATTCTCAAACAGAGATTTACTGTTTTTAGGAGTTCCACACTAGTATTTTCCTCAGGGCCCTGTAGGCCATAGATGATAAAATTGTATTTTTTCGTACGACGTTCAATATCTAGAATCCGCTGACTGAGAATAGCATTTTCCTGCACGAGCTCATCATTTTTTATTTTCAGAGTCGCAATTTCAGCATCTAGGGATTTTTTTAGCTCAGAGATTTCCTGTTTGATTTCGCTGTTACCCGTTTTGATGAGATCATATAAGTCCTGCAGATCGGAAATCGGATTATAGAAGCAAAGCTATTTTCCAAATATAGGAAAAGCGAAAAGCATAGCGGTAAAATATTAGTCAGATAAACTTACTCTTCAGGAATCCGCTCCAAAAAGAGAGTGCTCTTGAAAATATTTCCTTCAAGATCACCTTCCAAACAAAAAAACCTAGGTAGGGGGTCACCAGAACTTACATTTTTATTGCAATCAGGGATTGAAAAAAAAACACTTGGTTTCACTAGATGAGGAAAGTTGAGAACAGTTTGAATTTAATGAGATGCTATGCATCCTTTTCTAATACATGGAGATGAGTCTACCTTTCTCTGACATTATAAACGATATACTGTGTCCTGGCTAGGATGTCGGCCGGCGGAAGCTTCTGCCTAGTGCTGCGACAGATGGAAAGATAAATTAATGAATGTAACCCGAACACAGTTCACGTTACAGTCTTATATTGACAGTGCAATCGTATCTGCTATAGCTGTAGGCATTTCAGATGCTAGAATGCGATGTTACAGTGTAAAAATAGTCACAGTCGAAATTTCTTGTTCTGTTTGTTGTGTGCGTTATACTCGCTCCGATATCAAGTTATATGATCGTTGCGAACAAATATGCTCCAGAGGTATCCATGTGAGATGATAGAATACAGCGATACAGTATGCAGTTTGTTGTTGTCGAAGTATCTTCACTTGCCTTTTGTTCTCGTTATATGTTCTTCGAAGTCATCTCATATGGTCAATGCGATCGTATGCGATATTATGCAGGGAGTTCCCCAGGGTTCGAATTTAGGACCTTTTTTTTTCTTGTTATTTGCTAATGATCTAATTTCATTCATTAGTGAAACAAACTCGGCATTCGTTACAAGTTATGCTGACGATACAAATATTTTGATTGTTGAAGACAACATGGATGCACTCCAAAAAACTGCTGGGGATATATATGATAAAATAATATTGTGGGCTGAAGAGAACAATTTGAAACTCAACAAATCTAAAACTAACACCATATTGTTCAGCAGACGTGGTCAAAGGGAATCGAATGTAATACTATATGAAAATAGTGAAAAATCAATTAGTCCTGTAGAAACTGTAAATATGCTAGGAATTATTCTAGATAAAAAATTAACATGGAATCAACATATTGATACATCATGTAATGAACTGAAGAAAAGCTGTTATTCTATTAGATTCATGTCGAATCACTGCAGTTCTAGTATACTCTTAACATTGTACCATGCTAACTTCCATTCACACCTTCGATACGGTATCCTCAACTGGGGTATGAGTGCTTCTGTCCAAAGGATATTTCTCCTCCAGAAATATGCTGTTAGAATAATAGCTAAGCTAGGTTACCAAGATTCATGCAGATATGCTTTTGAACAGCTAAAAATTCTTACAGTTGCCAGCACTTATATACTAGAGGCTAGTGCATACGTTTACAAAAATAAATCCAATTTTCAGTCCTCTCGTCCAAAACATAACCACAATACTCGTTCTGAAGATCTAATACTACCAAACGCTCATAGAACATCTTTGTTTGAAAGAAGCGTAGAGTACAGTGGGTGTAAATTATACAATATGCTTTCAATGCATCTTAAAAATTCCCCAAATATTAATGTATTTGAAAATCAGCTGGAAAAAATGCTACTCCAAAAGACTTGTTACACCATTCAAGAGTTCACTAATCAACTAACCTGAGATCTTCAGCTTTAGCAATTGTGTGTTGTTTATATTATATTGACTTTTCAGTTTGTTTGTGTTATTTGTGTTGTATATATTACTTGACTGACTTTTAGAATATGTTACATGGTAATTATTTACATTTATACGTTATTTATATTTACTTTTAGACTTTTGACATTTTCTTTGTTTATTGTGCATTGATTTTTTTTTCAACTGTACTTTTCAACCAAAGAAATAAATATTATTATTATTATTATTATTATTATTATTATTATTATTATTTGAGTTCATGTAATTCCAGTCACGACCCTGCGGCCTCCGACGTCACGCAGTGTCGTGCTGGATAAAATCCAGTGACTACTCCTCACAGCCTGTGAGGTGAGTAATCACTGGGACCAAGTACCGTGTGCCCTGAGTAGACGCAATGATCCAAGTATGACGGCCTTCTGCATACCACTAGCCAGGATGTGTGCCTTATCACGGCACGCTGGGATTTTCTGGATCTCCGAGAGTAGCGTGTGTCGTGTGCCTCCTAGGGAGCCGATAATCAGGATGACCAATTCCACAGAATGGTCTGGATAGAGCCGGCGGAGTTCGAATAGAAGATCTCGATATTTAGTCCGTTTCTCCTCCTCCTTCAAAACGATGTTCGGTTCGGCTGGCGCCGAAAACTCGATCACGAACATCGCTTTGGTTTGATGGTCGAGGAGGACTACATCTGGCTTGTTAGCTTGTATTTGCCTGAGGGTGGGGAATGAGAAGTTCCAATAAATTCGGCACCTCTCATTCTCCACAACGGACTCAATATCCCCCGGAGCATAGGGCAGCACTGGGGTCTCGTCTATTCCGTACGAGTGCCTCAAGTGATAATAGAGCACTCGCAATGCCGCATTGTGTCTATGGATATAGGCCGAGACTGCATACACCGTGCAAGAAGACAGCAGGTGCATAATTGTCTCGGGCGCCCTGCGGCAGGCCCTGCAATTTGTGTCAGGGACCTCCATACCCATGACACGGCTACGGTAGACGAGAGTTCTATTATTATTATTATTATTATTATTATTATTATTATTATTATTATTATTATTATTATTATTATTATTATTATTATTATTATTATTATTATTATTATTATTATTATTATTATTATTATTATTATTATTATTATTATTATTATTATTATTATTATTATTATTATTATTATTATTATTATCTGCTATAACTGTAGGCATATCAGATGCTGGAATGCAAAGTTACAGTGTGAACATAGTCGAAGTCGAAGTTCCTTGTTCTGCCTGTTGTGTATGTTATACCCGCTCCGATGTCGTGTTATATGATCGTTGCCCACTAATATGCTCCAGAGGTATCCATGTGAGATGATAGAATACGAAGATAAAGTGTGCAGACAAATGTTGTCGAAGGATCTTCACTCGCCTATTGTTTTCGTTATATGTCCTTCGAAGTCGTCCTATATGGTCAGTGCGATCGTATTTGCTATACCTAAAGGCATGTCAGATGCTAGAATGCGAAGTAACAGTGTAAACATAGTCGAAGTCTACCTATAAGATGCATACCCGACTTATTATTATGATTGATATTGTATTTAAATAATATCGAATTCAGTTGAAGAATCAATCTCCTAATTAGACATAACTCAACTTGACATTAATACACATATACAATATGATCTGAATATCAAAGTATATAACAATCTTCCCCACGATGGAAGTATTCAATATTCTAGTCGATCAGGAGGTTTTCTGGAACGTTCCGACCTCCGGACTGACTCGAAATCACCTCCTTGTTCTTTCAATGTAGTAGCAGATGATGTTTCTGGACAATCTTGAACATCACGATCCATTGAACCCTCTTCAATGGTATTAGGTGTTTTTGGAATGCTGACACTTGATTCGGATTCGGGTGGTGAATTATCATTGGTAATGAATTCTTGATCCGAAAGAATGGGATCACCAATAATCGGTATATTCAGGTCAAATGGTTCTGAAGTATAGAAACTGCCATCAGTTGCACACTTCACAGGTACATCTACTTCAACCTCATGTTTTATTTGTACTTTCGAAGATTCAGGCGAATCAGAGGAACGTAATAATTGATCAATATGTCTGATATGTTTTTTTCCATCCACCAAAACTTCATACATAACATCACCAACTTTTGCTGAGATAACCCCGGTTTTCCATTTCGTATCCTTGTTAGCATAAAATCGAGCTCGTACGCTATCACCAACATTGAACTTCCTTTGACAACCACTCATTTGCGTACCATCTTCAGATGAAACATTTTTTTTTACCAAATCTAGTCTGGTTCTGTAGACGCCCTTGAACATCATTTCCGCAGGACTCAACCCTGTAGATGACCTCGGTGTTTTTCTGTACTGCATAAGGAATCTACAGAATTTTGTCTCAAAATTTCCATCTTCGTTTACCATTGCACGAAGACCTTGCTTAACAGTCTGCACATATCTTTCAGCTTGGCCGTTCGATGAAGGATGGTATGGAGGACTGTATTTGTGAACGATTCCATTCGACGCTAGAAATTGTTCAAACTCATCAGAACGTAATTGAGCAGCATTGTCTGTAACTAGTGTAATGGGAAGGCCAAATTGGGCAAATATATTACGCAAGTAGAGGGGCTATGCCAGTTCTGGCCCCTAGGCCAATCAGAGACCAGCATTTGGTTGGAGGCCACGCCCACTAAACACCAGCGCGAAATTCAAATTATTCATACGTCGTCACGTTGCCATCGTGTATAAATAAATTGAAAAAAGCTGTCACCGCTGGGGGAAATTGAACCAGGGACCTTTGCATTATGAGGCAGCGTATATACGCACAGTGGTATTTCGACCTCCATGATATTTCAATTATTTTAATGCTATTCAAACGGGATATCCATCGCTGGCGCGCGCTTATCTTTGCAACGGATCCATCGAGGTAGAGTGAAGCAAGAGATGCATTCCAGAGATAAGAAACTTCGAGTCAAAAATAATATCCATCGCTGGCGCGCGCTTATCTTTGCAACGGATCTATCGAGGTAGTGTGAAGCGAGAGATGCATTCCAGAGATAAGAATCTTCGAGTCGAAAATAATATTCATCGCTGGCGCGCGCTTATCTTTGCAACGAATCTATCAAGGTAGTGTGAAGCGAGAGATGCATTCCAGAGATAAGAAACTTCGAGTTGAAAATAATATCCATCGCTGGCGCGCGCTTATCTCTACACGGGTGCAGCGACAGCAAATTCCACAATCAACAGCATAACAGATAAGGTTGGAGGTTATCAAAACCACAAAAAACTCAACAGCAAATTTCACAATCAGCAGCATAACAGGAAACGTTGAAGGTTATCGAAACTACAAAAAAAAACAACAATTTCACAATCAGCAGCATAACAGGAAACGTTGGAGGTTATCAAAACTACAAAAAACCCAAATAGTCGCATAAACAAAATACGTTATCAGATTAACGCAAGAAATTATTGCTATCAGTAGTCGTTTTAGATGGAATTTTCCAGAACATCCGCGTCTACTATCAGCAAGTCACGAGGTAACTCTGCCAGCCTATAAAAGCGATGACGCCGCACAACATCATTCACACTCGAGTCTGCAATCGTGAACGTTGTCTCTTGACCAGCTCCAGCCATATCATCACTGTTCGTGTGTGTGTGTGCATTATCAGCAATGATAGTAAGTACCTCTTTTTTATCAAAGTGCGTATTTATATTCTCAATCCTATATTATCCAACTTTCTTATTCCATTTTGAGTTTCTTAGTTTTATTTTAAGTTTCATTGCAAATTATTCATTTAGTGCCCATTCCTTTCTCGAATTTTATATTATCGGTCCCTTTCATTTTATTTTGGAAATAATACAACCTAGTGCTCATTCCGCATCAACCTTTTTCATTCCAAGTTTTTTTTTTGAGAGACAATTCAATGAAAGTGTCAATGATCAATCGCAGATTGATTTCATTTCTAGTTTTATCAAAAATAATCCATCCTAGTATCAAGCTCATCATGACTTTGTTGGACTGCTGATGTTTTTTGTCCTTTTTCTTCCCACCAGATGGATCTTACTCAAATCAACGCAGCTTCTCTGATTGCTCCAAAACAACAGAAACCAAGCGTGAAGTTGGTGGATCTCCTGCTCGGTCAACCCCAACCAATCAAGACAGCGAAAGTGGTCACCACAAAATTTGGTAAATCTGTTCTGATTGAGTTGGAGGACTCTGTTGTGTTCCTGCCCAGTCGTGTAACTGAGACCTATTCCCCCCTCATTGGATATTTCGGTACCGGAAAATATTCCTTGGTATCCAGAGGAAAGGTGCAGACTGAAAAGGCCAATCCAGCAGCTTCATTTGAAATTTTGGAGAATCAAAGTGAGCTACATTTTTTTATTTGGGTGAAATATCATCAATATAACAATGGAGAGCATCAATAAAACCTTGACCAAGGTTGACGAAACACTTTTACTGGTCAAGAACAATTATTCTAAACCATTGGCACTTTTTGTATTGAAATCAATCCGTTCACACATACGGAAATGTATTTTAGCATTGAAAAGAAATACTTTTTCGATTGGTTTGAAGCGTAAAATTCAGACTAAGATCGGGGAACTGAAACGGATGAGATTTTTCATCAAAACGATGAATAGAGGACATGTTGGCTCCGGCCTGAAGCCCTATATTCGTTGGATTGATGTAAATTCAATCTTCGCGTCGAGAGTGCAGACCGGTCTTATTCTGAATTTGAGACATAAGGAGATTATCGACTTTTTGGATGATTCATTTAGATTAGTAAATAAGAGAAATTCAAAAATTTTAGGGCGCTTTTCAATGCTAAAAGTCAACTTTACATTTTCCGGTGACTTCATTAAGCAGTCAAATAATGGGGAATTGGTTGACCGCAAACATTTTTGTACTCCCAATGCCATCGTGGACGCAGGAACGGACCTAGCCGATTGGTTCAAAATCAATGTGCTAGATGTGATCCTTAATAAACTTAGCGAATTTGCCGAGAAGAATAGCGGGTGGGCTTTGAGCGAAATTATTTCTCTGGAGGTTGCCATAAATAAAAATATGAAATGGGAAATGGCTCATCATACATCAAATTACCAGAGCAGATTGAGAGAAAGCATGCCTGCATTAACGTTCAAAATGATGATGAGGCATGCTTCTATTGGAGCATAGTCAGTTGTTTGCATCCCGCTAAATTGAAGTCATATAGAGTGAATAATTATCCTCACTATTCACGAGTTTTGAACAACAAAGGGTTAGACATACCAATGAAACTGCCCCAAATCACAAAATTTTAAAAAATGAATGCTATTTCGGTGAATGTTTATGCGTTAGAGTTGACAGAAGTCAACGAACGAACATTTTACTCTGTAGTACCCACCAGACTTACTAAGCATTAATCCAATCGACACGTTAATTTGCTTTTGATTCAGGACAAATATTTCCCAAATTTGAATGACTATGAAGCTTCTCCTGACAACGATGATGTTGAGGAAAACGTCAATATAAAATATCACTATGTCTGGATTAAGGACCTTTCACGACAAGTATCAAGTCAACTCAGCAAAAATTATAGAAAGAAATTCATCTGCGATCGGTGCCTCAACTATTACCATTGCCAGGAGAAGCTTGATAGTCATGCTGCTCTATGTGAGAAAATTAATAATGAGAAAATTTCATTCCCCAAGTATGATTTTGTAGAATTCAAGAACCATGTGTATAAGCAGACATGTCCTTTCATCATTTATGCTGATTTCGAATCGCAGTTGGAGAAATGTAATTCCAAAATTTCAAAAACCACTTCAAAGTATCAACATCATAAAGCATACAGTGCTGGGTACTATTTTAAATGTTCTTTCGATGACTCGCTGTCATTCTATCGTAGTCATAGGGGTGAAGATTGCATGGACTGGTTTGCCTGCAAAATGTCTAAAATTGCGAAATTTGTTGAATCCAAATTAAAAAATATCGTTCCAATGGTAGTCAAACCAGCTAGTACCAGTGGCGCAACCATCTGCCACATTTGCGAAGAGAAATTTAAGGCAAAAAACGTTATCGTACGTGACCACGACCATTTTACTGGCGCATTCAGAGGCTTCGCACACCAGGCTCCCTGTAATCTCAACTTTAGGAAACTGTTCGTTGTTCCCATTACGTTCCACAACCTCTCAGGATATGATTCGCATTTTATAATCAGAGACATTTCCAAGCGGGGACGTGTGAGCGTACTCCCGGTTAATCGCGAAAAATACATTTCCTTTACACAACATGATGATGAAACAAGCATAAAATTCCGATTCATCGACTCTTTCCGCTTTTTGGGAACCAGTCTCGATGCTTTAGTGTCAACGCTAAAAGTTAATGATTTGAAAATCCTGAAGAAGGAATTCAGTGACGTAAATGAGACGAAATTTGCATTGTTGACACGAAAAGGAGTATTCCCATATGATTATGTCGATAATGTGGAAAGATTGGATGAATCCGAGTTGCCAAGTATTCAAAATTTCTATAACAAATTGAACAATACAAATATTTCGGACGACGATTACGCGCACGCGCGAAAAGTTTGGGAATCTTTCGAGCTGAAATCGCTGGGAGAATATAGCGACCTATATATGCGGACCGATATTCTTCTTCTTGCTGACGTCATGGAAAATTTCCGTGCGTCATCCCTCAAGACCTATGGCCTCGATCCTGCTTGGTATTACACCATGCCCGGCTATACTTGGGACTGCATGCTCAAGTATACTGGGTGCAAGCTGCAAATCATCAAAGATATCGACATGGTGATGTTTGTGGAGCAGGCGATAAGAGGAGGAGTATCGGTTTGTTGCAATAGGTATAGCGAAGCAAACAATAATTATCAGAAAAATTACGATCCAAAAAAGACGTCAAAGTACCTTCTTTATCTCGATGTGAATAACCTTTATGGAAAAGCAGTGAGTGAACCCCTCCCTTATGGGGGCTTTACATGGGTAGAAAATATTGACATTGATGTTACCCAAATTCCTGACAACAGTCCAGAAGGCTATATTCTCCAAGTTGATTTGGAGTATCCTGAGAGGTTGCATGACCTACACAAGGACCTACCATTTTGTCCCGAACACCGCACACCACCAAATTCAAAATTATCCAAATTAATGACCACGCTGTACGATAAAAAGTCATATACTTTACATTACAGAAATTTGAAGCAGGCATTAGAACACGGTCTGAAATTGACCAAGATTCATAAAGTATAAAAGTTCAAACAATCCACGTGGCTAAAGCCCTACATCGAGTTGAATACCCGACTGAGGACTCTAGCCACAAACGATTTCGAAAAAGATTTAAGGAAATTGGCCAAAAATGTGGTGTTTGGGAAGACGATGGAGAATATTCGTAATCATAGAACAGTTAAGTTAGTCAGAATGTATGAAGGCCGCTATGGCATTAAAAATTTAATTTCAAGTCCTCGGTTTCAACAGCGAACAGTTTTCGATGCCAATTTGGTGGCAGTGGAGTTTAAAAAAGCAGAGCTGATTTTCAACAAGCCCCTATACATTGGTATGGCTATTCTTGATTTATCGAAAATCGTCATGTATGATTTCCACTACAATTTCATGTTACCAAAGCTTGGAGCTGACGTAAAACTCATGTATACCGATACGGACAGCTTCATCTACGAAATTGTATGTGACGATGCGTATAGTGAGGTGATTGATGCAAATATCGAGAGATTTGACACGTCTGACTATGCTCCAGACAATATTTATGGTATACCTCGAGTAAATAAAAAAGTCTTGGGCCTATTAAAGGATGAGGCAAACGGTAAGATTATTACGCATTTTGCTGGACTACGGTCCAAGATGTACAGTTATAAATTGGATATAACGGATGAGGATATTGAAAAAGAGAGAAAGCGATTGGAAAGGAAGGGATTCAGTGAAGAACGACTAGATAGGGAATTGGAAAATTTTGGTATAACTAAAAAATCCAAGGGTGTCAAGAAATGCGTCGTCAAAAATAAGTTGACTTTTGATGACTATGTGGATTGTCTGACGGCTTGGAAAGAAAAGACCGTAGCCCAGCAAACGATTCGTTCCTACGATGTCTTTTCTATCGAGCAGACTAAAATTGGCCTAAGTCCCAAAGATGATAAGCGGAAACTGATTCACGATTTGTTTGACACACTTTCGTGGGGTCACTACAGTTTGACGGATTGATTTTCTCCTTAGTATTTTTGCATCAAATTTTTCAACCAACGCTGTTGTATTGATGACTTATTTTCCCATGAAAAAAATGTAACTTCTTTTATTCATCCAATAATTTATGTTGTATATATGTATATTTCCAATTATTTTAGTATTATCTGATTATTCCTAATACTCATATTTTATTGTATAAACTTTTTTTTCATTTATATTATCCCTTTTTACATTTATACTATTATACACTTTTACAATTATTAGACTTTTCTGTGTATTCTTTTTCCACACCCTTGTCTGGATGATGTGTACGAGAAAGAAAGAGAGACGAAAAAAGAAGAGAGAGAAAGGAAGAGAGAGAGAGAGAGGGAAAGAGATGTAATAAGATGTGGGTTGAAAGTATGGATGTAAAAAACAGTTGTATCATGTCTTCTGACGAATACAGACGTGCACTAGAAGAATTTGGGTTGAAAGTTAGAAAGCTCAGTGCAGACATCCAATTGTATGAGCAGAAAGTTTGTTTGTTCAAAGATTTCGAGCAATTGAGTGTTTGGGACAAGGTGTTCACAGAACCGAGACGTTCAGTTGCAACGTTTCCTACATCGAGAAGAATCCAACCAACACAGCTACTAGATGGCGATACTGAAAGCAAGCTTCATTCTATTGACAGCTCTGAGCAACAACATCTTCTACACAAACATACCGTACAATACGAGTAATGCAGCCGTATGTTTTGATGTGAATCGTACACAACAGTGTGATTGGAAGCTGATGAGTAGAATGTATGTCAATGATAACAAACTACCTGTATATTCAATCGACATGCCTCGAGTCAATGGGACCACCATCGACTACAAATTGAAATTATCGTTTTCTGATGGCAGTCACGGCGAAATGGGAGACTGGCAGACATTTACATTGAAGAAATCACCCACAAAATTAGATGATGATCAAGATTCTGTCAATATCATTGCAATTTTGACACTTTGTTGTACACTAATATGTTCACTCATTTTAATCTCACATGTTATTTTCATTATACTGAGAAATAAGGGACGTGATGAATAAAAACTCTGAAATTATTATAAAGTTTTTTATTATGGCAATAAATTACATAACCAATTATATAAAGTATCGACATTGTGGAGACTGCACTGGAACCTTCCTCCATGGAAATGATTCATGCAAGGTGGAATGGATTGTTGAAACGTTATTGGCTGCCACCAAGAATTGTCAAAATCTTCCAAATTAACAATGTGATTAGTCATCTCCAACTCTGCACATTTTCGCTGCAAGAACTGAATATTTTGATGGCCTCTTACGTAGATGATGTTTGTCTGCTGCAGGTTATCTCGTAGTATTTGATCCAACTCATTCAAATCCACATAACCACTGGAATATTTTAAATCATGAACGTAACGCTCCACATGATTTGCCATCTTTTTATCTTCTTTGTTCAAACTGGAAAACTCTACAGATGGCTTGAATAGAAAATGACTCGTCTTTTTGCCAATGCGAATGGTCATTTCCTTTGGAATGAATTCACCATCAACCATGAACCCTTGAATGTCAACCAGTGCGATCTCCATGACTCATCGAAGCAAACTGACGTCTGACTGATGCAGCAACACCTAACTAGGCAATATTTCGAACGATTTCGCTGAGTGGGAGATGTTCCATGATTTGATCGTGAATGATGATGCAATAGGCTTTGGTGTCGGGAGGGAAGCCTGTAGTCGCTTCAATGTCCAACTTTATGTCAACTGTGGACGACTTTAGACCCAGATGGCGCCTCGAGCAATCGATAACAAACATTGGTCGGGATTTGAATTCGGCAAAGTTTACTAGAGAGCGCTTTTCTTGACAGTTATGGTAGCTCTTGTTGAACTCTGTATAGTTGAAGTGGACGTCGGCATATTGGTCTCGGAAAAAGTCCAATAGCATTCGTTCTTGCGGATAATAGTCGCTATTCAGAGCCAATCGTATGGATTTGATGTTGGCATTATCGAACAAGGTGACGTCTTCATGCAAACTATCGGCTTTTTTCGTTTGGAAAAATACTATAACATATCTTGGACTGTCCAATGCAGAACACGTCTTGACAGACCAGATTTCTATGGTAGATCCTTGTGTGATTGCTGGTAGCTCGTGCAATTCCCATCGGCGAAACGGTATCATCATAGGCTCATCTGCTTTGATACGTGTCAACAGCTGCAACTTTATGTCATCGTTGGGTGTGAGATGTGGCACTTTCAAATTAATGCTTTCTATCGTTATTTTAGCAATACTTTGAGTCTGAGGAGATCCTGGCAAAGCAGTATTCGCTTTCTCGATAACCTTCACACTGTTGGCATCATTGCGAGCTCTCACTAAACGGATTGACTGCTTGCCCCACGTTGCCACTTGATGATCATTGAAGATGGAAAACAAATGTTTCAGTGGAATGTTCATGCTAAACGTACCATCGGTGTTGAGGATCGGAGCATTGGGATAGTTCCAGCCTGCTATGGCTAAATGACGTGAGTCTTCAGGTGTATAACACAAGTATCCTCGCACAGTACTCGTTATTCCAGGATATCTGACAGTGTCCAATTCTTTATTACATAATTCATAGGTGCAGGAATCAAAGAGATAAGCTCCAGCATTGTGGGTTAATGTACCAGTACCACCACCGGTCACCTTCAATTTACCCTTGATGGTAATGATGCCTTCAAACATGGCCAACCACGAATCTGCTTGATTAACCGTTATATCGATGACATCATTGTTCTCGAATGATTTCACATATGGATAATAGGTACGCCATTCCACTTCAGTGATGCTTTCGTCGAATCTGGGTTTGCGGAAAACGTCGAACAGGGGTGCTAACAACATTGTAGTCTTTGAGTGATTTCAGAAACAGGACACTGGATAATGTCAATGTTTTTCTGTTGCTGCTCTTCGGAGACACGACTGCTTTGGTGTACGGTGTCGAGAGAACTGGTGCTGATGATGTTGCTGATGATGGTATATCATCTGATTTATAGGAGTAATCAAACACTAGTACCATTTTGCGAGTTTCTTCAATTCCAATCTTATGATGATTTCTTCACCTCTAAAATTCACCTGCCTGAAATCTTGGTCTAGAATCTGGAGTGTAATGTTGGGCAATTCCCGCCTGCTGACTATAGGTAGATAGATTAGATTTCTGGGAGTCTCGTCTATGGCGTAACCAGGATCGACTGCAACTGCAAACTCGTAGATCGTATGTGATGGTCTGTCGTTGTAGAGAGCTCCAGCAGTAACGTTGCTATCAATGTGAATGGTTCTCACTTTGGTTATGCTGACCGGCAAATCGGAAGTGTGGACTTGTTGTGCGTTCAACAATCTATTTGAAAATCCCAAGACTTGAGCTATGCTATCCTTCGGGCGAAAATCAATGGCAGACTGTTTGCTCGAAATCTCACACTTCAGTGTATTATTGTTGGGCTTCAACGAGAATATATCATCAACGTCCTTTGCACTTGAGATGCGCAATTCTTTGCGTATGAATGTCTCAATGTCCACAATGTCGTATGAACCTTCGGGAATATCGATGATCTTTCCTGCCTTGGTCTTATCTTGCAGATAAAACTTTGATCCTTTGTCGATATTTGGTATACTGTTGTATGAATGGAATCCCAACAATGCTAGTCCGTAATCAGAGTCTGGATCGAGTTGAAGTGGTGTCAGAAAGTCTATGGAGAGCGTAGATGTACGACCTTTCAACGTCACAATCAGAGACATGACTGATGCACAATGACCGAGTTACTTGGTCTCATTAAGAAGGAATTCTAAACATAGACGTCCACAATTACTTTGATTGAAATTCTGGTATTGATTGTTATTGTACAAGATTTTCGTGCTGGCACCCAAATATTGCGCCAATTCTCTGGGCGGTTTCAGATTGCCATAACTATCGAAATATAAGGCTTTTTCATCATTTTTTATGTAAGCCACCCAATGAGTGCCCGCATGATTGGAGGTATCCAAATTCAATACAGCACACTCGCGATGCCATGGACCGGTGGAAGGTAGAGTGTCCCGCATAAAAACACCTCGAAAATACGGTATTTTCAGCTGTTTGGCATACTTTATCACATCTTTATCGTACATTGATTTATTGGGTAGCTTGTCTAGAAGTTTTTTGAGTTTTTTGATTGTTTCTTCAAGTACAATCCGAATCCTCTCGATGTTTTGCGTAGAATTAGGCCGGAACCCTGCTTGCCGATAGCCTCCATTGCTTTATTATGCCTTTGATCTTCTTCGAGCTTTTTCTTTGCATTTTTCGCATGAATGACTGTCTTTGCGACTGCTCCGGCTCCTTCAGCTAGAGATCCTAGGGCTCCCAAGGCGGCAAAGATTGGTATCAATGGTAGTATACTGCCACTGTGTGGAAGAGGTATGATTCTTGGTACTCTGATTCTTTTTTTACCGCCAGCCCTCTTGATTGCCATTCTGGCTGCATGGGGTGCTTTTAATGCAGATTTATCCAGACCACTTCCTGATGTTGTACTACCACCACCATCTGACTTTGATAGTACATTTTTTATGGATTTGATAATGTTGGATAGGGATTGCTGTGATACAAGACCCATGCCAAGTTTTCGTTTGACCTTCATTCCGGTGGTGACAAGCCAAGCAGCAGCCTTCTCTTTGAATTTAGCGTTGTTCGACTTGACTCTCTCCCACGCTCTATTTTCCAATATCCAATCAGCTTTGTGCCTGTCTTCTATTGAGGAATTTTGTGAATAGGCGATATCGTGTACTCGACACGCGTCGTCCAACGGATTGATACCGGTGTCTCCTCTTGCAAGTCTTTCATCGAGTTTGGTACCTGGACCACAAAATCTGTAGCCTGGAATGTGTAATTCGATGGAAAGTTTATCGATCAGAGAATTAAGCACACCCTCTCCGTGGTAGAGCAACATGAAGACTGATGTGTAGGAAGTTCGACAACTCTGCATATACCTAATGAAATGAAAAATATATCATCACATGATGAAGATCATTCAACAAGAACGGATGTTACCCATTGTGAATTTGGATGAAATTTTTTCAACCAAACCCCCAGTAAATAGTAAACATGAGAAACTGCTTCCCCATTCGTTCAGAGCAATCTTCTGCGGACCAAGCGGATGTGGAAAGACCAATGCGATGCTTTTCCTGCTGTTCAATCCAAATGGCGCGAAATTCAAGAACGTTTACGTGTATTCAAAGTCGTTGTACCAACCGAAATATCAATTGCTGCAACAAGTGTTGGATTCAGTGAAAGGTGTTGGGTATTTTCCCTTTAAAGAAAATGATGATGTCATCAGTCCATCAGAAGCAAAAAATAATTCGATATTCATTTTTGATGATGTATCATGCGACAAGCAGCAAAAAATTCAAGAATATTTTTCAATGTGTAGACACAAGGATATTGACGTAGCATACCTATGCCAGACTTTTTCTAAGATACCGAAGCAGCTGGTGCGAGACAACAGTAACCTGTTGGTGTTATTTCGACAGGATGAAATGAATTTGAAGCATGTGTTCGACGAGCATGTCTCACCAGACATGTCATTCGATCAATTTAAAGCATTGTGCTCAGAGTGTTGGAATTCCAACCAATATGGTGCGATGGTGATTGCAAAAACTTTCGATATGAATGCTGGCAGATATAGAAATGGTTTCGATAAGTTCATAAGACTGTGATCTCTGGACCATTCATCAAGATGACGTCAACCAAGATGCATGATGAAGTTGCTGATGCGCTGCGCAAGAAAAAAATCAACGAACTATCGAAATCAATCAGAAGAAAATATTTAGCACTAAAATTAGGCAAGTCTGAGGATGATGATGCGTTACAGAAAATATTCCAACCACTGACATCACCTTTGAAACAAATTGCCTCCGCGTCCAAGGTCATAGAAGAAAAACTCGATGGAACGCTTTCAAACATCAAGCGAAGCAGAGCAAAGTCGTTGGGGTTGAAGAAGGAGAAGAAGGAGGAAGAGGATGGGGAGGTGGAGAGGGAGCAATCGGATTTGAACCAAACTGATTTCATACCTATGATGGATGTGGCTGATAATGTTGGGCATACTGAAGATGATGATGAGGATGGTTATGACGATGCTGATGATGAACTTTTTGTAGATAGTGAAAATATCTCACCGGCTGCAATACATGATTACGTTGATCAGTATCCTGCGATGGCTCAAAAATATCTGACTGAATATTGGACAAATGATGAAAATATCGATACGGTTTATGGCCCCAAATATGATCCAGTAACATCGAAATGGTCTCTCAACGGAAAAGAATTGAATTTCCATCGAAAAACTGGAGATATACTTCTTGATGGCTTCCGGTTCCGTGGCACCCCAGGCCTCTATCAATTACTCTTCTATAATGATCCATCCTTTGCCAAAGATGATACGAACCCATACAAGCAAATACTCTTGCTCACCAAAGCTCATCTGAATTCTGCAGGACGTATGAAGTCCTCCTCTAGACTCAAATACGTAGAAATTATTCGTCCAATGTTCAGATCCAATTCCAGTGGTCGTGGTTTGAAGTTGACATACAACACAGCACCTATCGAATACATATGGGGCTCAGCACCAAAACATACACTGATGCTCTTAGATTCCATCCAGAGAAGAGCCATTCGCCTGGTGGGTGACGCCACACTCACTCACTCTTTGACATCATTGGAACATCGTAGAAAGGTCGGCGACCTCTCACTTTTCTATCGATACTTCCACGGGAAATGTTCTTCGGAAATCTCTGCTATCATCCCTTCACTAGCAATACCAATCAGACGAACTAGACAAGCCCAGTCAGCACATCCTTTCGTTGTCAACCTCGAAAGATGTCGCACAGCACTTTATCAAGACTCCTTCATCCATAGAACGGCTAGGCTCTGGAATTCATTGCCTGTGGAAGTATTCCCAACAACATATAATCTCCAGAAGTTCAAAAAAAATTCCAATACCTACCTCCTGTCCCTATCCTCCCAAGGAACGCACGATGTTCTTTGAACATTATAGGGATTCCCTTTCGTGCGCTCCAAGCGATAAAAAAAAAATTGGTAGATAGATTGAAGTTGCTCATTGCATCACAGCAAGCCGGAAATACATCAAACGATAACGAGATTGTTGCCATCTTGAACGAATTAGAAGAGGCAGGCATAATAAAACATGTGTGACGATTCGGTGACATTTCCGTGTTCCGTGATACTTCCGTGACACTTCCTTGACACTTCCGTGACAGTTCCGTGACACTTCCTTGACACTTCCGTGACAGTTCCGTGACACTTCCTTGACACTTCCGTGACAGTTCCGTGACACGTCCATGGCATGTCTATGAGTGACGGAGCTAATTGGCGAGGCAAAGTGCCGACCATAATCGATAACGTACAATACTTTAGTCATTAGCATAATGAGTCTCGACAAATTCGGACGTGGTTCCTTTCCACGCTCAGCTCAGATGGTGACAGTCAGATCTGGATTTTCACATACTCCAACCGGTGATATTGATGTTGGTCATTTGAAGATGTGTAACGTGAAACTGCCAACAGATGTCGCTGATGTTGCAAACAAACAATATGTGGATGGAGTTATATCGCAAATAAAGTTAGATTTCAAGATTGCTTTCGATAATTACGGTGAAAAAATCCGAAATTACCTTGCTGGCTTCAGCAACGAAATTATCGAAGAAAGGAAGAGAGTGGATTCTCATGATCTCAAACTGACATCGTACAATACAAACTTTGTTCAGTTGTCTGGCATAGTGCACAAGATCAACATACATGTGGAGCAGCTTCGTAACAACTCTCTACCAAAACTCGAAAGCGACATCGACTTGAATGTGAAAAATATTCTAGAACTTGTCGATAAGATTGACAACACTGTGAACAGTTTGCACGATTTGAAGGCTGAGCAACAACA
The DNA here is from genome assembly GCA_918026855.4 of Phaedon cochleariae. Classification (NCBI taxonomy): domain Eukaryota; kingdom Metazoa; phylum Arthropoda; class Insecta; order Coleoptera; family Chrysomelidae; genus Phaedon; species Phaedon cochleariae. The sequence continues at coordinate 20,503,451 of OU896718.1, read as the reverse complement.
CAGCTGTGATAAAGAACGCCAGCTTGCTGATGTCATTGATCAAATGAAAAAAGATCTGGCCAAGATTGCCATCACTCCAAAATCTACGACAACACCACCGCCACCAAAAAGGAAGCCCCCTATGTGAAACCCATCATATAAACTCCTAATCCAACGAAGTCAATATGTCACATTCTAAAGAAAAAATCCAACTCGTCAATGAATTACATAGACCTGCGAGGAAAAAATTTCCAAGGCGCCGCATTATCATCAAAGGTTTGGATGACTTATGGCAAATGGATCTAGCCGAGATGCGACCTTATGCCTCTGTAAATAAGGATCACAAGCTGATAATGGTCGTGATTGATTGTTTTTCCAAGTACCTATGGACTAGACCACTAAAATCAAAAACTGGTGCTGAAATCGCTCGTGCATTTGCTGATATTCTATCGCATGCCAACAACAGAAGTCCCGAGAATTTGCAAACCGATCAAGGTACCGAATTCTACAACGAAAAGTTTCAAAGTCTGATGAAAAAGTTCTCCATCAACCATTATCATACGTACACCATAATGAAGGCAGCCATTGCTGAACGTGTTATACGGACATTGAAGGAAAAACTATACAAGTACTTTAGTTTGAATGGCTCATACCGTTGGATAGATGTCCTGCCTGAAATCACGAAGAATTATGATAACACGAAACATACGACAATAAGATGCAAGCCCAGTGACGTCACCAAAGCCAACGAACAAGATATTTTAAAATCCACGTACAATCACATCAAAATTGCTGGAACCAGAAAATTCGACGTTGGTGACATTGTGAGAATAAGCAGAGCCAAACATGTTTTCGAAAAGAATTATACACCAAATTGGACTACTGAACTATTTAAAATCGGGAAAGTTCGTATTACGAAACCTACTACATACATCTTGGAAGATTTGCGTGGTACACCAATCAAAGGTGCCTTTTATCCTGAAGAATTGCAAGAAACTGAAAATTCCGATGTTTACCTAGTGGAAAAAGTTTTAAGGAAGAGGGGTAAAAAGGTGTTTGTCAAATGGCTAGGATTCGATGATACACACAACAGCTGGATTGATTCCACCAACAAGTTATAATGTAATCATATGGAAAACTAGCACAAATTCAATGGATGTGAGGGGCCTTTCACGTCGATCGCTGACAAATAACAACCATTATCGGATGTTGTGACGTGTTGGCAGTGGTGGTATAAATGATGAGGACTGAAACTTTCAACACATCAGTTCGAGAACAATGAGTGAAGACTCTGGTTATCCATCTAGTGAAGTGCTTTCCGAAAACGGTAGTACTAGTTCATTGGCAATGATGGGTTATTATGGTGACGTTAATACATATTTGGACATGATTGAGCAAGCAGCGAAAGCCGAATCGTACCTCCTGCTGACTTCATCGTTCCAGTTGTCCACCTACATGATTCAGTGCGGACTTAGTCCAGCTAGACAGTCCGAGCATCATCCTGAAGAAACCCTTCTATCCAGCGAAAATTTCGTTCTCCACATATGAATGGGCCACCTCCATCGATTCGCTGTATAAGGTACAACAAGACTTTTTTGAAGCACTCCTGCCCTGTTCATTGATGAATATGATCCTGCCGTTACCACCTGCGGAGACTATATCACCATAACCAAATTCGTTTGCGATGGTGTCAAAATGTTGTCACTCACCAAATACCACATTACATTCGAATTGGTGGAAGAGGATGTTGCAGACATTTTGAGGGCTGAAACGTGTGTTGTTTCACATCGAGTTGCGCTAATAAACAAATTGGACTTTTCCATGTATTATCAGAACATTTTGAATACTATAGCCGATTGGATTAGAAATAGCCTGACTGATTTGGGTGCGGAAGAGCTTATATCTGGATTTTGTGATGTTTGTGATAGCATGTCTAGTAACGCTCTCAGAGAATATCTATATTATTGTAAAAATGAGGTTATGTCTGATTTGAATAAAATGTTGTGAAAAATGTGACTAGTTTTTTTTTCATTTCATCAGTCTACAACTTGACGCGGGACTAGTAGCATCTGAAATATTTTAGCTCTGCTCGAAAAATCATGAAGTCTGAAATAGCTGTGCTATTGGAGTTTATAAAATCTCCCGCTTTGACTCTGACAAAATTCACTGAACAAGAATTGCAGTACATTCCAGTAGAATGTCTCATTGAATATGCAGATCCTTATGGGCTATTAGGGGTGTGGCACAAACTTCCTCAAGAATATCGCAGCAACTTTAACCTACAAATCAAACTGCCATGCTTCGTTCATTATAATCGTCCCGATTGGACCACACACTGGGATGGACCGCCATCTTCTCAAGAGGCATGTCATTTTTGTAGAAAAGGATTACTTAAATAAAATAATTCATTATAATATGTAGCTGTTTTCGTATCCTTCCACTCCCCACATACATCAAATTGCAAACACCATCTGTCATTATCAAAAGTCATCCGTAGAAAGGGCAAACAGCTCTTTGTCCAGTGGTTGGGTTTCGATTCATCACATATTTCTTGGATAGATGAAAATGGACTTTGCATATAGGTATATTGGCATTTCCGGATTGTCCATAAAAAATCCTATTTTGAGAGTACTCACACACGTGATCATTTTACCAGAAGAAAAAAAAAAAACAACAGCATGACGTCACGCACTATAAAATAAATAATTAATTCAAGTATTTGTTTCCAATACGAGCGCGCGCGCTTATCATTCTAAGGGATCTCTCGCTTTGCTGGATCTTCAAACGCCATGAAGCGAGACAGCGTTGCCACACACAATAATGTAACAATATTAACATCCAAACACATACGTCCGACAACGTTGCAGCGCCGAGCGCTCGAGCCTTCTCTCTTATCTTTGAAACGGATCTGTAGCATCGGTGTGACGAAACAGCAGCGAGGAGACGACCACCGATGCGCGCATTCATTTATTTTCAACTCGAAGTTTCTTATCTCTGGAATGCATCTCTCGCTTCACACTACCTCGATAGATCCGTTGCAAAGATAAGCGCGCGCCAGCGATGGATATTATTTTCGACTCGAAGTTTCCTATCTCTGGAATGCATCTCTCGCTTCACTCTACCTCGATGGATCCGTTGCAAAGATAAGCGCGCGCCAGCGATGGATATTATTTTCGACTCGAAGTTTCATATCTCTGGAATGCATCTCTCGCTTCACTCTACCTCGATGGATCCGTTGCCAAGATAAGCGCGCGCCAGCGATGGATATCCCGTTTGAATAGCATCAAAATAATTGAAATATCATGGAGGTCGGAATACCACAGTGCGTATATACGCTGCCTCATAATGCAAAGGTGCCTGGTTCAATTCCCCCCAGCGGTGACAGCTTTTTTTAATTTATTTATTCACGATGGCAACGTGACCTGACGTGACGACGTATGAATAATTTGAATTTGTGGGCGTGGCATCCAACCAAATGCTGGTCTCTGATTGGCCTAGGAGCCAGAACTGGCATAGCCCCCCTACTTACGCAATATTCTTATAGTGTGAGATGACGATATGAATTTTGTTGGTATCACTTCAATCCACTTGGTATACGCATCAACAACCAGAAGAAAATAGGTTTCCATGAATGGTCCGGCGAAGTCTAGATGAAGTCGTTGCCAGGGAGCATTCGGAGGTATCCAGGGATGAGAAGAACATTTAGGAGGATTATTTTGAATATTGGCACAACCAGGGCAATTACGACAAAGTTCTTTAATATCTCTATCGATTCCGTTCCACCTCACATAACTCCTAGCTAACGCTTTCATATGGGTCATTCCAGAGTGTGCAATATGTAATTCTTTGAGGATTCTTTTCTGTAATGATTTGGGAATAACCACTCTCATACCTCTAAATAAACATCCATCTTGTAATGAATATTCGCATAAAATCTCTCGATTCGAACCATTTCCTGACTGGATTGTATCGACGATTGAATTACACTCTGGATCAGTGAGTGTTTCTCTACAAATTTCAGCCTGAGTCACTGGTAACATGCTGATTTGTTGAATATTGAATGAACTATCATTATCTATTTTATCTAGATCTGTATTGAGCAAAGGAAATCTAGATAAAAAATCTGCATTTGCATGTTCAGTTGTCTTCCTGTATTTAATATCATATTTGAACAAAGACAAAAAACTCGCATAATGCAAAAGACGCGTCGCAGACAAAACTGGTGAATTCTTATCAGAATGTAGAATCGATGACAGTGGTTTGTTGTCAGTAATTAAAGTGAATTTCCTACCATAACAATATTGGTAAAACTTCTTCAGTGCCCATACAATTGCAGTTGCTTCTTTATCAATTTGGGAGTAATTAGCTTCTGCTTTTGTCAGTGATCTTGAGGCAAATGCAATTGGTTTCTCTGTACCATCACATAGCACGTGCGATATGACAGCACCCAAGCCTCTGGGAGACGCATCAGTAGCTAAAGTTGAAGGCAGGTCTAAACTGTATGGTATAAGAACTTTTGGACTCGTGATGGTTTTCTTCAACTCACGAAAAGTATGATCACATAGTTTCGACCAGTGAAAACGGACTCCTTTTTGTAATAACTCATGGAATGGTTTGAGCTGACTTGACAAATTGGGTAAGAATTTCTGATAATAGTTTACCAATCCTAAAAATGTTCTCAAACTTGACACGTCATGCGGTGGTGGAGTTGTGATTATGGCTTCAATTTTATCTGCCATTGGATGTAAACCTTCCTCATCAATGGTATGCCCCAGATAACTGATTGATTTTTGTAAGAACTGACATTTTGCCTTATTCAAATGCGAACCATTGTTGAGCAGACAGTCGAATAATTTCTTCAAACGTTGAAGTAATTCCTCGTATGTTTTTGCTTGAACAATAATACCGTCGAAGAAACATCCAACTCTTTGTAAACCCTGAAGAGTCTGGTCCATGAACCTCTGCCAAGTGTTAGGAGCCACCTTCACGCCAAACATCAGTCGTTTCACCATGTATATGCCTTGATGTGTACTGATAGATTGCATTAAGGAACTTCCTTCATCCATTTCCATATGGAGATGAGCTTGACTTATATCAAGTGTGCAAAATAATTTTCCGCCTGACATCTTCACAAAAATATCCTCAACCCTTGGAATTGGATAATTATCATCCTCAAGGACAGGGTTCAGTGTAACTTTATAATCGGCACAGAGACGTAATTCACCGTTTTTCTTCATGACTGGCACGACTGGTGTTCCCCAAGAAGAACGTTCGACTTTCTCAATCATATTCAAATTCTCCAAACGATCTAGTTCTTCATCTATTTTTTTCTTTAGTGCGTACGGAACCGGTCGGGGCCGAAAATATTTTGGAATTGCATTTTTCCTCAGCTTCAACGAACATTTGTAATTGGGAATTTTGCCAATCTCCTTACTGAATAGATAGCTATATTCTTGTAAAAGGTTCTCAAGTTTTTGTTCGTAAACTCCCACTTCAGAAATACCATTGATATTTAATGACAAATTACTTTTCTTGAACCATTCTCTTCCAAAAATTGCATCTACGTCTCCATCAATCACGTAGAGTGTTCCTTTGAATGTGAAGTCATTGTACTGAATTGAAACATCTGTTCTTCCCAATGGAATTATTACTTCACCTGTATAAGTCTTCAGCTTGACAGAAGTTGGTGTCAAAACTTGATGTGGTAACATTTTGTCCAACTCTTTTCTAGATATAGTGGACACTGCAGCACCAGTATCTAATTCCATTCGACAGATTTTATCATTTATCTTGACAGTTAACATCAGTTTTTCATTTCCATTTCGTTTCAGACTATTTATCTAATATTCATCATTATCATCAGGAGAGACGGATTCATCAATGGATAAAACATTATGTTCTGGTGCCTTTCGGCGTTTCTGAAAACAAACTGAACTGATGTGACCAACATTTCCACAGTTGCTGCATCTCAAATTTCTTTCTTGACATTCATTCGCCCTATGACCTTTTTCACACTTATAGCATTTTATATTCTGAATAGGTTTTCTGAATGGAACTTTCGATCTCTCAACCTTATTAACTGCATTATTCATCGATGATTCCATTTGCGGATTGAATTTCTTTGAAGCTTCAACAGATAATGCTAGGTCAACAGCCTTTTCAAAAGAAACTTTGGACCCTTCTTGAAAAATTTTTTGACGTGTATCAGCCTCTCTAATTCCACGAATGAATTGGGAGCGGAGATGGGTGTCGGTAGTTGGTTTTTTACATGCCTCACAAATGAATTTACAATAAGTTGTGAGTTTCCTAAGGCCTGCTACGTAGTTTGTAATGCTTTCGCCTTCACCTTGTATACGTATTGAAAAATTATGTTGTTCAGCAAGTTCATTGGGTATAGGACACGAGTGATTCCTCAGAGCTGAGATGAGTTCATCATATTTCTTCTCTCGAGGAAGCTTTGGCGCAGTCAGGCTAGCAAGAATCTGATATATCTTCGGACTTAAACAAGAAATAAGTATTTGTACGCACTTTCGATCTCCTATCTCTGTAGTATTGCTCAATTCCTTCAATTCGAAATAGTTCTCAAGGCGTTGAAGGTACAGATCAAATGTTTCATTCATTTCATCATATGGCTGCAGTTGAACTCCTGTTGTTGCATTCGAAGAATTGCCAGATGAAGACGACGGCCTGGATTCCGTTTGTAGTTTCTTGAGTACGTTGGTCAGTTGTGTAATCGCGTCTCCCATTGTAAAAATGGTGTATCCTCGTCGCCAATATTGTATTTAAATAATATCGAATTCAGTTGAAGGATCAATCTTTTAATTACACATAACTCAACTTGACATTAATACACATATACAATATGATCTGAATATCAAAGTATATAACAATTGATAAATTCGAAGTTTTGGCGAACACGCCGGTTTACCTTGTTGGAATCGAAGTTTTTGGTTGAAATTCTCCACACGCATATATTGTGCTGTCATATATGCTTCTTGGAAAGGCAATTCAGATGCTAGTGAAATCGAACGACCCCTGGCCTATTCTTCTTCTCAAATTTGTTCTAATTTTTATCCACAAAACGAATGCTATTTTTTAAAATCGAACGTATTACTTCACAAAGTCTCTCACGGGAAACGAAAATTTGTTTGGGATTTGTATATAATTAAGTTCGCGATAAGTAACACATGACACAACAGAAAGATATAGACTCTTGAGAGCGAAATTCGTCGAAAACCATAAAGATAAGGAACTTCGGGAATCGTGAGACCGTGTTGCGGGGTTGGTACGGAGAGTCTCCCACATACGTGATTTACTATTCTTCATCCTCTACCGAAGGACTATAAAACCGCGACGTGTGTCTGAAAAAGGGGTTATTCTTTACTGAGCCTTGGTACAGTACACGTCTAACGTAAATTCTCAAAGGTAGTGGGCAACCAGCGTGAGCTGTGAGTGGACCTATCTAAGAAATCGTTTCATACACGTTTTCTTGACAAACAAAAATTCGCGAAGGTAGTGGGCATCCAGCGTGAGCTGTGAGTGGACCTACCTAAGAAATCGTTTCATATACGTTTTCTTGACTAACAAAAATTCTCGAAGGTAGTGGGCATCCAGCGTGAGCTGTGAGTGGACCTACCTTAAGAAATCGTTTCATATACGCTTTCTTGACCAACGAATATTTGATCGGTAGTGGGCAACCAGCGTGAGCTGCGGATGGACCTACCGAAGAAATCGTTTCATATATGATTTCTGGACAATTAAATTGTCAATAGGTAGTGGCCAACCAGCGTGAGGTGAGAGTGGACCTACCTGAGGAAAGTTTCATACTCGATTCCTCGACTAACAAAATTCGCGATAGGTAGCGGGCAACCAGCGTAAGCTGTGAGTGGACCTGCCTATAAACTGTTTTACGTTATTGCTCAAATTATTAATTCTATAATATTTTGTACAAGCTCAGATATCCAAGTCAGTCAAATTCATTTCAATTCCTTGTAAATTACCTCAAATCTACGAATAATGTCACGTCCTAAAAACGAGGCCAGTAATAAAGAAAGCGAAGAGATTGTGGGGTCTGGGGGAGAAGTACATGTGAATGTGATTACAGGTAAGCATCTTATTGTAAATTAAATCATCTAACTGTTGTCTTCCTATTGAGGGGAATTTCCAATGATGAATTCGGTATTGTTTGTTTCTTATATATGATGGGGATCTAATAATGAAGGGAAGCCTCCGGCACCCACTATAGAACATTGCCTAACGAATAATGACTATCATCACGAGTGGAGTAACCTGAATATTGAAAGGGAAACGGTAAATAGAAACGGTAAATATCATAAAAATGTGGGTGATTTATAGGAAAAGTGAAATGTCCTCTATATGTATATCTCTCCAAGTACCGAATTTGCCCGTGGAAGTGCCCCTCAACTATGTTTATGTCCTAATTATGCACAAAGGGTTGAGTTAAACTTATCAATTTGCCCATAACAAAAAGGGGTATATTCCTCTCGTCGTTTTTCTTATACTTGTATTATTATCGTCCATTTTGATTATGGTTTTATTGACTTACTCATTGCAACTCTGTAATATTTCTCGATAGACATTATATATATATTTGACATAGTATTGCTCTTTGACAATAGGTAAATAAGTAGAGGTATCATTCTCAATGTTAGTACACTGTTTCATATTCATATTTGTGGTCAATTTAATCGAAAATAATGTTTCTTCTTTATATCACGAAACGATATATATTTCTCCCATTTTTATTGTTATTAGCTTGATAATGTACTATCCTTTAAATTTGGTTTGCAACTTGTCATTCGTCTTTTTCTATACAATCGGTTTGCTCTGTAGAGGTATCGATAACAAGCCCTTTAGTGCTGTAGGTAGAAAGAATGTCAAAGAGTATATCGGCTCTAAATGTATATTTAACCACCAGTGGCGGAGTCCCTATTTATTCTTTTCCTGACCGCGTACTATATGTGGTATCGAGGAACTTTCTCATAATAAAAGAATATGTTTTTGTGAGTCTGTAAACGCACCTGAGTACTGATACGAAAGGAGAGTATGATTTGTCCCGTCAATGTCCGAGCAGACTGGTGAAAAAGTAGCAGCTATTTTAAACAAAAGAGAAAAAGATGTCTGAGCTTCGGCGAAGAGCAACCTTGAAAAATCCAGGCGAAGAATGAAATACCCTGGTGCCAGAAAGTTCGGATTATTGACGGTACACTATCATGCCACTCCTGGTTTCATCACGCCCCATCACAAGCTTGGTCATTGTGATAGAATTTCGACCGCAGTGTCTTTCTGGAAGTTCCCCCTTCGAAGCTGTACTTCCGTGTAGCACTCCTACTCTGAACCAGCAACCCTGTTAAAACTGATGGAAAGGCACTGAGTTTGACAATTCTGTGAGACAATACAAGTTTAGCACTGATAGTGGATATGTTATACCATCTTGGGTTTTTGATTGTACGACACTTCATCAGACATGCGGGACTATATATGAACAAAAAAGTAGCAGATGATAAAAGATGCCCTCAAGAAAAAGATACCTGAGCTACGGCGAGGGGCAAAATTGGCCACCCGTTATCCTGTTAAAATGTCTGATGTGGCGCCGCTGCGATCTCAATCTCCAGTATGTTCTGACGTATCAGTTTGTTAGGAGTCCTGTTGTCTCAGGAACGAGTGGTGAGATAGGTTCCTCGAGACAAACATATGGTATTTAGTATGTAAAAGGGAGTACCTACACTTTTGAAGCCACTGTGTAGACGAACTGTCTACAACATGATTTATGAACTGGGTACTATGCAATTATTGGAGATAATAAATCCCTTTACCTACCTTCTGTGTTTTATTTGCTACAATTGTATCGAACTTTGAAAAGAACTTGGGTGTACAACAAATAGGGTGTCCTAGCCATAAATGAATTAATCAATTCTCGATTAACTATTGACGATCACAGCAAAATTAACATAATCAGAACAGCCCACGGTCTGTCAGGTTACACTAGGATGCAAAAATACAGTGTGAACATAGCCGAAGTCGAAATCCCTCGTTCTTCCTGTTATGTGAGTTATGCCCTCTTCGATGCCGTCTTATATGATCGTTGCGAACTCATATGCTCCAGAGGCACACATGTGCGATGATAAAATACAGAAATACAGTGTGCTGACCTATATATAGTCAGTAGGTCAGTTCCATCGTATCTGCTATAACTGTAGGCATGTCAGATGCTAGAATGCAAAGTTACAGTGTAAACAAAGTCGAAAATCATTGTTCTCCTTGTTGTGCGTTACGCTCGCTTCGATGCCGTCTTATATGATCTTCAGGATTCATTCTGCTTCAATAGTATCCATGTTAGATGATGAAATAGAGGGATACAGTGTGCAGACTGATGTCGTCGAAGTACCTTCACTCGCTCATTCTTCTTGTTATATGTCCTTCGAAGTCGTCTTATATGATCAGTGCGATCGTATCTGCTATAGCTGCAGGCATGTCAGATGCTAGAATGCGGAGTTACAGTGTAAACATAGTCACAGTCGAAGTTTCTTGTTCTGCCTGTTGTGTGCGTTATACCCTCTTCGATGTCGTCTTATATGATCGTTGCGAACTAATATGCTCCAGAGATTTTTATGTGAGATGATAGAATACAGAGATACAGTGTGCAGACTGATGTCGAAGTATCTTCACGTGCCCATTGTTTTCTTTATATGTCCTCCGAAGTCGTCCTATATGATCAGTGCGATCGTATCTGCTATAACTTTAGGCATGACAGATGCTAGAATGCAAAGTTACAGTGTGAACATAGTCGAAGTCGAAGTTCCTTGTTCTGCCTGTTGTGTGCGTTGTACACGTTTGATGTCGTCTTATATGATTGTCGCGAACTGAAATGCTCCAGAGGTATCCATGTGAGATGATAGAATACAGAGATACAGTGTGCAGACTGATATGGTCGAGTATCTCCACTTGCCTTTTTTTCTCGTTATATGTTTTACGAAGTAGTCTCATATGGTCAATGCGATCGTATCTGCTATTGCTGTGGGCATGTCAGATGCTAGGATGCGAAGTTACAGTGTAAACGTGATCACAGTCGAAGGTTCTCGTTCTGCCTGTTGTGTGCGTTATACCCTCTTCGATGTCGTCTTATATGATCGTTGCGAACTAATATGCTCCAGAGGTTTTCATGTGAGATGATAGAATACGGAGATACAGTGTGCAGACTGATGTCGAAGTATCTTCACGTGCCCATTGTTTTCTTTATATGTCCTCCGAAGTCGTCCTATATGATCAGTGCGATCGTATCTGCTATAACTTTAGGCATGACAGATGCTAGAATGCAAAGTTACAGTGTGAACATAGTCGAAGTCGAAGTTCCTTGTTCTGCCTGTTGTGTGCGTTGTACACGTTTGATGTCGTCTTATATGATTGTCGCGAACTGAAATGCTCCAGAGGTATCCATGAGAGATGATAGAATACAGAGATACAGTGTGCAGACTGATATGGTCGAGTATCTCCACTTGCCTTTTTTTCTCGTTATATGTTTTACGAAGTAGTCTCATATGGTCAATGCGATCGTATCTGCTATTGATGTGGGCATGTCAGATGCTAGGATGCGAAGTTACAGTGTAAACATGATCACAGTCGAAGGTTCTCGTTCTGCCTGTTGTGTGCGTTATACCCGCTTCGATGTCGTCTTATGTGATCGTCGCGAACTAATATGCTCCAGAGGTATCCATGTGAGATGATAGAATACAGAGATACAGTGTGCAGACTGATGTTGTCGAAGTATCTTCACTTGCCTATTGTTCCCGTTATATATCCTTAGAAGTCGTCCCATAAAGTCAGTGCCATCGTATCTGCTAACACTATAGGCATGGCAGATGCTAGAATGCAAAGTTACAGTGTAAACATAGTCGAAGTCGAAGTTCCTTGTTCTGCCTTTTGTGTGCGTTATACCCTTTCTGATGTCGTCTCATATGATCGTTGCGAACTGATATGCTCCAGATGTATCAATGTGAGATGATAGAATACAGAGATACAGTGTGCAGACTGATGTTGTCGAAGTATCATCACTTGCCTATTGTTTTCGTTATATGTCCTTCGAAGTCGTCTAATATGCTCAGTGCGATCGTATCTCTTTCAACTGTAGGCATGTCAGATGCTCGAATTTCGAGCCACATTGTGAACATCTTCGAAGCCTACCTATTAGATGTATAACCGACTTATTATTATGATTGATGAATTCGAAGTTTTGGCGAACACGCCGGTTTACCGACTATGGATTGTTAGAATCGAAGTTTTTGGTGGAAATGAAAAATTATAGTTCTCCACACGCATATATTGTGCTGTCATATATGCTTCTTGAAGAGGCATTTCAGATGCAAGGATGCAAAGTTACAGTGTGAACCTAGTCGAAGTCGAAATTTCTCGTTCTTCCTGTTATGTGAGTTATGCCCTCTTCGATGACGTCTCATATGATCGTTGCGAACTTATATGCTCCAATGGCACACTTGTGCGATGATAGAATACAGAAATACAGTGTGCAGACTTATAAAGTCAGTCGGTCAGTTCCATCGTATCTGCTATAACTGTAGGCATGACAGAAGCAAGAATGCAAATTTACAGTGTAAACATAGTCGAATTCAAGGTTTCTTGTTCTCCTTGTTGTGCGTTACGCTTGCTTCGATGCCGTCTTATATGATCTTCACGATTTATTCTGCTTCGATCCATGTTAGATGATAAAATAGGGGGATACAGTATGCAGACTGATGTTGTCGAAGTATCTTCACTCGCCTATTCTTCTCGTTATATGTCCTCCGAAGTCGTCTTATATGGTCAGTGCGATCGTATCTGCTATAGTTTCTGCTAACAATTGTGAGTCGCTCACGTTAGTTTTATTCAATATTCAGTCTTTCCGAAACAAAATTGATGAACTTCATATATTTTTGGATAGCTTAGTTTTACTGACAGAACATTGGTGTGATGATAGTGAAACAATTTACATACATACATAAAGTGCTATGACCTTCATAGAGTAAACATCGTACAGCAGTGAGCTCTTGAATTTTCGTTGATTTAAGTGGTTATACTTTACCAATGAAATTACAAATTTGCACAGTTGTTTGTTGAAAATATATGCAATTGAACAGTGGTGAAAAGTGCAGTTTGGAAACTACAATAGAGAAGGTATTTTGATTAGTTCAGTTAAATTAATCTAACACTGTTGTCAGATCTCCAAGAACTAAAATGCCAACACGGAGCAGTCAAGTTGAAGAAGCTCATTTGGAATCTCTAATTAGCAAAATATCGTCAAAATTACTGAACAAAATCGATAATAAATTGGAAAATATGACAGCCAGATTTGATACAATAGATGTGACGTTGAACTCTCTGAATGCTAAATTCATACATCTAGAAGAAGTAGAGCACAACCATAAGAAGCAATTTATATTCGTCAATGAAAAACTTGATGAGTTACATCAAAACTCCAAAATGAATAGCCTACGCTTAATTGGAGTCAATGAGGAAACAGATGAGAATTTGATTAGCAAAATCTTAAGTACAATAAATGATGGAATGAAAATCAAATGTGCTATATTCGAACTGAATAGAGTATTTAGAGTTGGCAAAATTTCCGCAGATCTTACTAAACCGAGGGCAGTAATTGTAGACTTTGTTACCAACCTGAAACGAAATGAAGTATACAAAGCCAAATTTGAGCTAAAAGGAACAGGAATTTTCATCAATGAGGATTTAACAGAATATCGCTACAAGCTACTCCTTCAAGCAAAGAAGAGATTCGGGAATAAAGAAGTCTGATCGCAAAATTGCAAAATTTATGCCAAATGCGACAACGCTGTAAAACTTATTCGACATGAAGTGGATCTGGCGAACTGAAAGGAACAAAAAAAGTCAAAGTAGATAAACTACTATTCTTAGTTTTTGTACCCTATCCTTATTGTATCTAAAGCCTGGCCTATACTGGAAAATAATATGCGTTGTTATCAAATTTGGCATTGCGGACAAGCAATTTAAATAAAATAGAATGAACTGTACGTGTTTTATAGTTCTCAGTTTCAGTTTAAAATAGAGTCGAAAATGTTATAAATTCATTTCATTATACCTACCTGATACTATTGTAATTAATTTGAACACCTATTCATATATATTATTTTGCTTTACTCAATACACTCTACTGTTAACTTTCATTACAGACTGAGCTCACTGATGTTATATGTTATGCTTAAGACTATTAATGTGTACTACCAGAATTGTAGGGGCTTGAACACAAAAACCAACGATTTTTTTAGAAGTACATTAGATTACAACTTCGACATCATCATAGCTGTTGAAACATGGTTGCAAGAAGGGATTAGCGATGGCGAAATTGTTGATACAAATGTGTACCACTTGGTGAGAGCTAACAGGAATTTGCAAATAACGAACAAAACTACTGGTGGAGGAGTTCTTATTGCTTTAAGAAAGGAATATACTTTGATTAAAACCGAAAGAAATTGTACCGAATTTGAAGGTTTGGCTGTTCATCTAAAAGCAGGTAACAAAAAAATAAGTATTATCGCAGTATATATACCCCCAAATTGCTCAAGTAACTTGTACGAATTGGTATTTGACTTTGTACAGGAAGAGGTAGTTAATACTGAAGATACATATATTTTCGGAGATTTCAATTTCCCCGAAATTAACGGTTCCAACTTTAATTTCAACGCATGTAATCAAAAATCAAAAATATTACAAGAGTTTCTAGAATTTAATTCCTTCAAACTTCTTAATAGCATACAAAATTTTCAAGGAAAAACTCTCGACTTAGTAATCACATCGGCAAATAACGAACAAAATTGTAGCGTGCAAAGAGAATGTATACCGTTTGTCAGAGAAGACATATTTCATCCAAGCCTCAATATAAATATTGAATATAAAAAAAGTAGTCAATGTAACAAACAGATGAATAATCAGGATCAATATAACTATAAAAAAGCTAATTTCGACAATCTAACCTTAAATGTGCGGGATACAAATTGGGCGGGTGTTTTAGCAGAAACCGATGTAAACCAGGCTTTAGATGCCTTCTATAAAATATGGAATACAATAATAGCAGAATCTGTCCCAAAGTTTAATATATACAAAAACTATAAATCGTTTCCTATCTGGTTTACAAATGAAATAAAGAGTATGTTGAAAGAAAAGGACACATATAGAAGGTTACAGTAAGTATCGAATTTTTACAGGGAAAAGTATATACTAATGAAAAAGAAATTGAAAGCAATTATAAAAAAAGAAGAGAGCAGGTATCTTGAAGAGCTGCAGGATAATATATCAGATAATGCGAACTGCTTTTGGAACTATGTTAAAAGTAAAAAGGCAAACTGCACCGATGTTGGAAATTTTCTATATAAAAGTAACTTAGTGAAGGAAGAGGACACCGCTGAAGTTTTTGCAGAATTCTTTTCTTCCATTTATGATTCGAATAAGGCGTCTTATAGCCTAAATTCCGATATTGTAGGGGGCGTCAACGACACATTCTCAATTGAAGCTATTTCGGAGGCAGATTTCGAGGAAGCGGTAAAGAAATTAAAACCAAAAAAAGCTGCAGGCACTGATAGTATTCCTCCCTATGTCTTAAAAGGTTGTAGTGAATGGTTAAAAAAACCACTCGTTCATATTTTCAATAGAATTATACAGTCTAAAGTCTTTCCAGAGCAATGGAAAACAGCCATCACTACACCAATCTATAAATCTGGCGGTAAGGTGAACATAGAAAATTACCGGCCTATTTCAATTATGTGTGCTCCATCCAAGCTGTTCGAACAGATCATATACAGTAAATTATACCAATATGCTGAAAAATACGTAATATCTGAGCAGCATGGTTTCATGTCAAATAAGTCGGTCAATACAAATTCGTTTATTTTTGGAAACCGAGCATTTGAAACATTTGGATGTAAATCCCAAATGGACACGGTATTTACCGACTTCCGCAAGGCATTTGACCGTGTAAATCATGATGTCCTTCTGGAAAAGTTGGCACTGTTCGGATTAACGAAGAACTCTATTGAATTAATGAAAAATTATTTAGAAAATAGAAAATTTATTGTCAGACATAAAGGAAATGTATCTGGAAAATATTATGCAAACTCTGGAGTGCCGCAGGGCTCCAATTTGGGGCCTCTCCTCTTCATTATATTTATAAACGATCTCTTTACGGTTATTAAATACTCCGAATGCCTCTTGTTTGCAGATGATCTCAAAGTATATAAAAAAGTACATTCAGTAAGGGATTGTGTTATGCTGCAGAAAGACATGCATAGTATTTATGAATGGAGCCTGATTAACAAACTACATTTCAATCTCAGTAAATGTAAAGTGATGAGTATAACTCGCACTAAAGAGCCGATTATCTTCAACTATGAGATGGGAGGAGAGGATCTATTCAGATGTACAGAAATTAAGGATCTTGGTGTAACCTACAATGGAGTTTTTTCATTTGCGGAACATATAAGGAATATAGTGTCAACCGCTAACAGAACGCTAGGATATGTAATGAGACAATCTGCAGCATTCACAAATATTACCACTATAAAGCTACCCTATATTACACTTATAAGGCCTAAGTTGGAGTATGCATCATTACTGTGGTTTTCAGAGTATGCATCCTCATTGGATAAAATAGAGAGAGTACAAAACAAATTTTTAAGAATATTGTATTTTAGAAAATACCGTTCTTGGCCTGATTATACAGTTAGATCAACATATTTAAGAAATGAATTCAAAATGATGTCCTTGGACCAGAGAAGAAATTTAATTGCAATTATGTTTCTGTACAAGGTGATTAACAGTAAATTGAATAGTCCCGAAATTCTTTCACTTATTCCTTTTAATGTACCTGGGCGTCGTACTCGTTCAATACTTATGTTCAATATACCAAATTCTCTCTCAACTTTAAGAGCTCCTCTCGTAAGTATTATAAAATTAATCAACAATTATAATGTATTTGTAAATGTCGATTTCTCTCTACCCCCTAAAGTCTTTTATACAGTAATTATCAATCACATATTGGATATCTCCTTATGAAATGTAACAGGTCTCAATGGATTTTTCCGATATTTCCAATGTATATATGTATATGTATATGTTTGTGTAGGTGTATATATATATATATATATATATGTATATATTATATATTATTATTTTGGATTAGGTACAAGCCCCTGCAATTCATTAAGGATATATTGGTATGTAACATGTTTATGATGTAGGTTCATAGCCTAATTATTACACTTCAAGTATTATGTCTAGTTGTTAACCATGTAATAAGGCCGTCTCGGCCTGTTTGGTTAAAATCGAATAAATAAATAAATAAATAAATACCTGAATACTCAGTGGTATCCAGGTACTCCAGAAACAAATCGAATCTTGGTGGGACTGTTATTCTTTCGAGAAACTCTGCTCTAGAGGACTTACCTTTTATCAAAATTGATAAGTACAATTTTTTTACGGAAGAAGAAAGTTTCGAGTTCTCTATCTGTTACTGCGAAACAATGAATTTATATGTTATATGTATATATAGATCTCCCTCTGTAGATGTAAACATATCCTTTAATAATTTGAAGCTATTGTTGTCTGAATTAACAATTGATTGTTCTATAATTTCGACTGGTGATTTCATTATGAATTATAAGGATGATGACTCACCAATAACTGATACTCTTGAGGATTTACTTCTGTCATTTGACTTGCATATGCATGTGGGATCAGATACTCGCATTTCATGTTTCTCTTCTTCTGTCATTGACTATTCCTGTAGTAACTTTGATGATTATTGTGCTCAGGGGCCCCCTCAGGGTTTTCTGATCATGAAGCAGTAAGATGTTCAATACCTATCGAATCCTCAAAGGAACAGAACGAGAGAAGAATTGGTAGATTGTTCAGTATGGCCAACTATAATAGATTCTATCAAAATTGTGTGGATATAGACTGAGAGAATATTTTATATCAGACTGAATCATTCTCTAAATTTCATAATGTTTTATTAAAAGTATTCGATTCATTATTTCCTAGACAAGGAATAAAATTGAAACCTAACCTAACCTAACCTGACAAAAGGTTTGAGAATTTCCTCCAGAAATCTGCGCTCATTGCATAACATTCGGAAATTTACAAACATTACATCAAGCTTCTAGAACTATTTCAATCATTATCGCAGAATCTATAGATCTACACTTAAGTTAGCAAAGGAAACATTTTACAGTTAAAGAATCATTGGAGCTACTAATGAGATGAAGGAGACCTGGACGATTGAAAAAGATATAAGAGGAAGAACTTAAAAGAAAAATGACATTCCATTGAGCCCTAATACAATAAATGTATATTATTGTTCCATTGCGAATAGTCTTGGTGAAGGAATTGTTGTCCCATATGATTCGTTAGTCAATCTCGAACATTTGAGAGTTGAAAAAAATCTAATTCTATATGATACCAACATTCATGAGTTGATTGAAATTTTGAAGGACATAAAAAACAAGAATTCAACTGGCTATGACGAAGTTTCCCTGAAAATTGTTGAAAATCTTCCATTGAATGCCCTCTCTGTGTTGGTTGCGCATATCAATGTTTCATTCCAGTCCGGCACTTTCCCAGATTTTCTAAAAACTTTTGTTGTCATCCCTGTGCATAAGGGCGGAGACATAGATAATCCATCTAATCTTCGGCCGATCTCTTTAATTCCAACTACTGCCAAAATCATTGAAAATCTGGTAAAAAAACGACTCGTCGAATTTTTGAAATCCCACAATGTTATCAGTGACAATCAGTTTGGTTTTCAAAAAAACAAAAACACGCACGATGCAATATTTTCATTTCTGTATAAAGTTTATTTGGAAATAAATGCAGGTGAGATTTCCGCGGCGGTGTTTTGTGACATATCAAAAGCATAAGACTGTGTTGATCAAGAAAAACTGCTGACAAAGCTTTATCAGTATGGATGCAGAGGAATGACATACAGATGGTTCAAATCATATTTATCAGGAAAGAATCAAGTGGTCAAAACGACAGAACTCTCCAAAAAGAGAAATATTGATCATGGTGTTCCACAGGGATTTGTGTTAGGACCCTTTTTATTGTATGTCAATGACCTCACAAAAATTGATATAACTGAAAAGTTCACTCTATTCGCAGATGATACCACTATATTATGTAAAAGAAGAAATCCTCGAGATCTGCATCAAATGATATCATCTGATTTGAAAAAGGTGAAAGATTGGTGTGACGCCAATATTCTGTCGTTCAATATATCTAAAACTAGTATAATATCATTCAGATCCTCCCTTGATGAAATCACATTTGGTGATAATTTGTAATCTGAAATTTGGTAACCACGTCAAGATACTCACTGGTGAGATTTCTTCTGGATGTTATGCAGTGAGAGTGATTTTTAGGGATTCAGGATTCCATACTGCCAAGATGGTATATTATCCACTGATAGATTCCTGATTACGATATGGAATACCTTTTTGGGGAGTGTGCAGTCCAACGTCTTCAAAAACTCTGTCGATTCTACAGAAACGAGTTGATAAGGTATTTGTGTAATGTCAAACCTCGGGATTCTTGCAGAATTTTATTTTCCAATGATAAAATATTGACAGTGATTGCACTTTTTATTCTGGAATCTGTTTGCCTGATGAATAAGCACAAGTTAAAATTCACTACAACTACCATCCATCATAACACGCGTAACAGAAATTTCAGTTTAAAACTCCCTCTACCCACAAGAGAGTTTATTGAAGATTCCATATACTATAATGGTGGAGAAATGTACAACAACTTGCCAGTTGATATCAGATCAGCAAGTCTGAATGACTGTCAATTCAGGAAGGAAGTCAAAAAGTTCCAATCTGATAGCCCCTATTACAGTTTGCAGGAATATTATAGTGATACGTTTGAGTTGTGATATTTTAGTATTCTAATGTGGTATTTATTTTGACTATATTTCGTCACGTATTTTCATGTCGTCATATTTCAACCTCTTTTCACAATATTATCTGACCTAGCTTTGTCAACAAGATTCTTCTTCAGACAACAAAGCAAATTATCATTATCATTATTATTAAAGCTGAAGGCATGTCAGATGCTTGAATGCGCAGTTACAGTGTAAACATGGTCACACTCGAAGTTTCTTGTTCTTCCTGTTGTGTGCGTTATACAGAGATACAGTGTGCAGACTGATGTTGTCGAAGTATCTTCACTTGCCTATTGTTTTCATTATATGTCCTTCAAAGTCGTCCTATATGGTCAGTGCGATCGTATCTGCTATAACTGTAGGCATGTCAGATGCTAGAATGCGAAGTTACAGTGTAAACAAAGTCTCTTGTTCTGCCTGTTGTGTGCGTTATACCCGCTTTGATATCGTCTTAAATGATCGTTGCAAACTAATATGCTCCAGAGATTTCCATGTGAGATGATAGAATACAGAGATACAGTGTGCAGACTGATGTTGTCGAAGTTTCTTCACTTGCCTATTAGTAGATATACTACCGCGGAGGTGGGCCCAGTCCATCCAGTTCTCGAGCTCTTGTAGACAATAGGGGGGGTCTAGTTGTGGTTTGTGCAGACTTTTCCAGGTGCACAAGTGTCGTCGACAATGACCAGAAGGTGTTGTCACCGGAGATTCACCTTGTCACATGTATTTTCACCTGTCTCACCTGTGTCACCGAATGAATTTGCGATTCACCTTGCCTATTTGTGGTTTGTGCAGACTTTTCCAGGTGCACGAGTGTAATCGACAATGACCAGAAGCTGTTGTCACCGAAGATTCACTTTGTCACCTGTCACCTATAGGTACATTTCACCTGTTTCACCTACTTTACTGATTCACACTTATATGTTCCAAATTCTAGTTCCACAGACCTCAATCACCCTATATACATGTTTGAAATATCAATTGGATATCGCAAGCTGAACCAGAGGTCAACAGTATCATGTATTTGGTGGTGCATAATATGTAATTCATATTATATATCATGTTCCTATAATGAATATTTGAGAGATACATTGTTCTTCAACCTGGTAATTGTACTTTGAACTATAATTTTTTCCATCAAATGAAGTTATATCTCAAAAAGCATTCAATCATTACATACATGAAATTACGAGGATGTGGTCGCGAGTTTTTGATGATGAAGAAAGATTCTGTCAGGGGCATGTCGCTGCCTGTCATAGGCAGATCAGACCAATACCCATTTTTCTTAGATATAATGTGGAAAATGAGTTGAAAATAACTGTTTTGGCAAATGATATAGTTACAATAGAAGATGTAAATACTAAAAGACAAATTATGTTGTCTCATTGTGAATTCGAAGAGTTCTTGGATTTTATGGAAAAGCAAGATAGTGCCCTGAAAGTGTTCTGCGATTACGAATATACATTTGATGATGTAACATTGAATTATTGGTCAGAGGATAAAATGAATCATGTGATTCTCACGAAAAACAATATGGAACTTTGGGTTCATCTAGATGTTATCGAGAAAATCCAAGTGAATAAGTTACGTGATATGTTGATAAGTATAAAAAGAGCTGTTGGTGTCGATGTGAATCATTCTTGAAGAAGACTATTCCACTTGACAGCACCATTTTCAGGATGTATGTTTCATATACTTGTACGGGTTGTTGGAGAACCTCCAAATGCACTTTTATCAGTAATACGCTGGGTTGGGGAGTTAGAAAAACTAAAATGATACGTTGTGAAACATGTGAACGTATAACAATATGGTTAATCAATGAGGAATGAAGATGATGATTGATGTCCTGAAGAAAGGAAACATGACATATCAATATTATGTTTGCATGTATTGATTCCCAAATGAATTAAGAATAAAAATATTCAAAGCGTAAAGAGATTTTTATTTATCATAAATAACATATATGGAAAGAGCTTCAATATCAATAATGACTTTTACAACGTCTCAGCTCCTGCAAGCAGCTAGAATAATTCCATTCCAAAGTAAGGTATGCAGAAGAATCCTTCTGATTGTTTGTTATTGAACTGCTAGGTGCGGGCGTAGATGACTTTCCGAATTTCAAATCTGCATATCTTGAGGCCCACAAATCAGCTTCTATCTTGAATCCAGAACTGAGTGTCATACATGCGGCTATATCCGATCTAATTTGGTTCAACTCTGTAGCTGTTTAATTCACCTTGATTTGCAGTTCTTGGCTACAGTTACTGAACTTTTGTTTGGTTTCGAATAACTCGTCAATCGTATTGTTCAACTCTTCTTGATAGTTTTCGATTTGATTTTTATACGATTCACAATTTACTGTAGGCGATGCTACCACTGCCCCACTGCCACCGATGTTATATTCCTGCATCAACCCTCCACCAGTGTACATAGAGTGATCTGATGAATTGAAACCTGGATATTTTGTAGGCTCGTTGTTGCTCTTGTTGTTGTTGTTGTTGGATTGGAGCATTAATTCACTATTCTCCATAGACTGAATCGAATATACCTTGATATCAGGATACTTTGTTAACAGATTGCTGTAAGTGACTTGTAAAGTCGCCCTATTGGGTATCTCATGTTGGATGTATAGGGTACTGTTCTTTGGACTATATTCTGAGAATAATTTCTGAGGTGCTAATTCTGCTACATGCAACAGCAGTAGGATGATGAAAATTTTGATTGACATCACGCGTGTTGCCTGTTTGGAGATTATCAGTGGACTGATGCTGGATGGGTTGATGTTAACACACTGGATACTAGCGTTGTCGCTTGAATCTACTATGCATGTCCCTTTGGCGCTGTAGCCGATCTCTATACGCATTTTCATTTTCAGTCCGGAGACATGTATAGCATAACCCATATCCAGTGTAACTGGGGAACAGTTTACCACAACGGGTGTATTGGTATCTTGATGGTCCGTTGATGCCCGGTGGTGTACCTTCTCCATTGCCAGAGGAGCTGCTTATACTATTTCCTTGTATCAAATTATGGTTGTTGTTGTTGGCGTTACTCATGTTTACAGCGTCTGGATTGAAACAAAAGATGAAAAATATAATTTGATTGAAATACAAACTATGGAAAAATTCTAACCCCAGGGCAATGTATCAGTATGGAGATAATCAACTATCCTTTTATCATCATAGGGATTCAGAGCGACTTTTTTCTGTCAAATTGTATGTACCTCATGTTTTTGAGACCTAATCAGATATTGATTGACTTCGGTAGAAGTATTATTGAATAGGCAATTATAATAATCTTCAAAAGTGATAGTTTTCAGTGCAGCTCTTTGAACACCTTTTAATTTTTTTGTGACACCTAAATTGCTCATAGCCTTCTCGATTTCTTGTTCATTAAGGTCTTGTTCTTCCAGCTCCTGTCTTTTCCGTTTCATATCTTGCTGCATTTCACTTTCACTTTTGAAGATTCTGAACGTATACATTTTAGATCTTAACCCAATGAATTCGGACATTATTCGTCCGGAAAGCTCGTCTTTCATAACTCCTAGAACTTTTTTATTCCTCAACGAAATACCGTAGATGTTATCATGCTGATAATCAGAAGTGTCAAACCTATCTATGTCGGATTTAATGTGTTCATAAATGTCGTTATCGATGAATTGATACAATAATGAATCTGTATCGGTGTATAATAATTTTGCATTATTCCCGAATTTGGGTTTTATATAAGAGTAATGGAAATCATAAAGGAATGTTTTTGAAATGTCTAACACACTGAATCCAACATAAATAGGTTTATTTAGTTTTACTTTCAACCTTTTGATTTCAATGATATATCCTCATCAAATATAGTACAACTGTGGAAATCAGGTTGCGAGATATAGTAACTAGCTCCATATCTACCTGACCATTTTGTAACTAATTTAACATCTTCATATTTCCTAACATTCTCAATACTCTTGCCAAAAACAGCGTTATTCATATGTTTATAAAAAATTTTATCAAACTCATTTTTACACTTCTTTCTCAGTTCATTGTTCAAGTGAATGTATTTTTGTAACCAAGACGATTGTTTGAACTGCAATACTTTGTGAATTTTTTCGATTTTCATACCTAAGCTGAGAGCTTGTTTCAAATTTTTATAATGAATGATGTAGTTTTTCTTTTTGTAAAAAGTCGTAAGTAATTTTTTCAATCCGGATTCAGCACATGGTGGTTTCATGTGTTCAGGACAGAGAGGTAGATCTTTGTGACTTTCAAAGAGTTCACGGGGGTAATCAAGATCCACCCCAAGAATATAACCAAGATCATTGTCATCCGGAACATTCATTATATTGCCAATTGAATAAATATCTTCTGCCCACTCGAATTCACTTGTGGGGAGAGGTAATCTCATCGCAGCCCCATATAAATTATTCACATCAAAATACATCAGATATGATGAAGGACTTTGCTGATCATATTCGTTTCCCATATATTCGTTGTTTGCTTTCGCATAACGATGCGAGCACTGCGATACGCCACCTCTGACCCCTTTTTCTATAAACATTATCATATCAATATCTGTTAAGAGTTCCAATTCTACTTGTGTAATTTTGAGCATGCTATCAAGAGCTAACCCAGGTGCTGTATAGTAGTGCAAACTATCGAGTTGATAGGTATTCATACAGGTTGTCCTGAAATTTTCAAATATGTCTGCCAGTAGTAAAATATCAGTTTTCAAATACAATTCAACATATTCTTTTAATGTTTTGATCCCAAACGTACGCCAAACCATGTTCGCATGTTCATAATTCTTTTTTGACACCCCATTACCTGTTAATTTGTTATAAAATTGTTTATTTATTGGTAAACTAGTTTCTGCTAATTTTTCCCAAGAGTCTAAATAGTCATAAGGACAAATACCTTTACGTGTGAGCAAACTGAATTCTGCTTCATTATGGCAGTATCGTTTTGTGATCGTTTTTTGATCATTTGTTAAGTATGAGGATCAGGTATCCAAACTGATAGCCATGAATCTGAAGGAGTCGAGAAATCTCAAATTAATTCTCGTCCCATCGATATATTTAGTGAAAGAAATATATTTTTCTTTGTTCACAGGCAATATAGACACCTTACCCTTGATTTCAGTACTCAAATTTCTTATGAGGAAGTGGCTATCATATCCAGACATATTATGAAAAATTACAGGTACCGTATGACTATCTTGATAACCTATATTACAATGATTATGTGCGGCCCCTCTGAATTCGCCTGTGAGGTGTGAATGGTCTCTGATTTTTCGATCGTCAATAGTGAAAGATTTCAAACAAATATGACAGCATGAAGCCTTTTGAAAATCATAGAATTGCTCCTGTGTCAAAGGTTTCATCGGTTTCGGATTGCTCAAAATTCCATCGATTTAAAAAGCTAAAGCCTTCAGTTGTTTGACAAACCAGGATATACAATCTCTACCGGTATAATAATCGAATTTACAAAGGGAATTATCATATGAACAAACAAGCATGTAACCAATAGTGAACGGTACATGTTTTTGAGATTTCCTAGTCTTGATCGTGGATTGCCCATCACACTTTTCCAACAGACACTCTAAATCAGCATAAATAACGAATGTAACCTTTTCTTCATTCTTAAAATTCTCGAATTTTAAAATTTTCTCATTCACTTTTGGTAATTCGACTTGAGTGTTATTGATTTTTCTGCATTTAATAGAATGTTTTTCCAGATTCTCACAAGTACTGAAATGATTCAGACAGCGATCACATAACCATTTTTTATGAGATATATCCCCCAGTTGCCGGTGTAGTAATTTAGATAGATTTTTTATGCAAGCGAAGTGATAAATTCTGTTTTTGGAATGAACATCTTCCTCTTCCTCATCTCCATTGAGATCATTTTCCTGAGGATGCGGCGGTGATGACACCATTAATAAATTGATTCTTCTTGAAAAATCAGTACTACTCAAGCATAGGGGAAGTATTTCGATATGCTTTCCCCTCTCATTAGTTGTGAAAACATTAATAGAAAGTTCATTCATGATTTCAAATTTTTTAACATCTTTCAATCTCATTGGGAATTTGATACCATTATATTTCAAAACTTCACTAAAATGAGGATAAGAAGATGTTTTACTTGAATTTTTTTCTGGGCCAACTGGATAGAGAGCACACACAACTGACCATAAAAAGCAATATGAATCATGATTCCTGATATTAATTACACTTTTGGTATTCCTGATAACCTTTGGAAACTCAACATAAGTAGAATTACCAACGTTAATCGGTGAATATTGATTAATGTTCAGTTTTAGTTGTATAATTTGATACAATGCCCACCCACTATCTTTCTCCTGAAATTCCTCCAGTGCTTTCAATATCCTATCCCTAATATGCTCATCAAACCATGACTTCAAATTGGTGTTATTATCAATGATTTGAGATTTTGTATTGAAATGTTTAATGTCAGTCTCCAAAGTTTTCGGTTTTACAAAATTCCCCAAGAA
This sequence comes from Phaedon cochleariae, assembly GCA_918026855.4. Taxonomy (NCBI): domain Eukaryota; kingdom Metazoa; phylum Arthropoda; class Insecta; order Coleoptera; family Chrysomelidae; genus Phaedon; species Phaedon cochleariae. Next base: position 20,476,999 of record OU896718.1, on the reverse strand, counting down.
TACGGCGTTCACCTTCAATATGGATTTTCTCAGTTCACCTCGGATTTTGATGGAAAAACTCTTGAAACTCTTTGACAGGATTATTTTTGGGTCTTTCATTTTTTTATTGATAAAAGCACCAGTTCTTATTCTATTTTTGAAACATGAATCCAAATCTTTCCAAACCAAATTACAATTTTGATGCTTTGCTTTATCTTTCAATTGATGTAATTTTTCTTTATGATATTTCAGGAGACCTAAACATGATTCAATTTTGGAAAAATTCTCAACACAATTTGCTTTTGTCTTGATACATTTTTGTAATAAACGAATCGATTTTTGCACTAATTTGATCCATTTACAATATTCATCTTTTGTTTCAATCACCCCATAAACTTGATCAATTCTCTTTATAACTTTACTAGCCAAATGATCCATTATTTACAACTTACTCTGGCAACAGAAGACGGCTCTAGATGTGATCGTTGGTATGGGTTTTGGTAACTGGATATGTGTGTACGATGAATGAGCAGCGAGTAAACAGCAGAAAATACGCTGATAATGAAAATGTATGAAATTTATAACTTCCCGATATCAGTTTCTGATAAGAGAAAAAATCGCCTCGTGTACGTGACGCACGCAAACAATTTGCACACATCACTTCGCAACTTATCTCGAAAAAATTCCCCATGAATCCATCATGCGATTTCAACATTCTGCCACAGTCAGCAACATCATATCAAATTAGTCTGAAAAACAAGTTTATCAATGATCGTATGTTTCTTCAACTAATAACAAAGTCTGCAACAAACATGTGTGTCTTTTTTTATTTATTTTTTTCTCTCATATCAACCGATATAAATTTGCAATTTCCATCCATCAAATCACATTTTACGAGTACATTCTGAAGCAGCAGCAGCAGCAGCAAATAGCAATCCTTAAATGGCAGGTGTACCATCCACTCTCATTATAAACATCACGGACAAGAGGAGCTTCCCAGCTGACATGACTATGGTTGTTTTCACACAACTATTCAAGTGAGTATTATTTTTGGTCTTATTCTTCGAATAATCCTCATAGATTCAGCAATACATATTTTATGTCCCCTAATAGTTCCAACCTATTTTTCTACCGTTACATTAACTCCCGTCCCCCAATAGTTAAATTAACTCGCATTTTATTTCCAGATTTGGTGTGAAAGACATAGAGAAGAAGGGTGATGACTGTATTGTCATATATTTGAAATACAGCCCAGAGCTCATCACCCTTCAGAAAAAATTTGGCAACCTCCCTATCAAGTTCACAAGGGCTGTTGCCAAAAATGATCGGGAGTTGGACCTATTGCAAGAGGCGAGTAAGCGGTTCAACTTTGCCCTCGAAGAAGATGTATCTTCAGAGAAGCGGAGGAGAATTGAGGGAGGAGAAACATCTTCTTCTCTCGAAGTGGAAGCCTACTCGCCTCGAGAAGGAGAAGAAGAAGAAGGACCATCATCCCCATTCGTTGAATCACAGGTAGAGATATTCGAGAGTGATGGGTGATGTGTGAATCGATGATGGGGGGAAAAATGTTCTAGGAGCCACAACAACAACAAAAACAACAACAACAGGAAGAGGAAATTGGCACGATTGACGTGGAGAGGAGTGATGGTGATGGGCATATAATAGTGGTATATACTGCAAGTAGTGAAGAGCAAAAATGCAGGGAGTTGAATGGTATTGTAGATTTTGGAACCTTCTCATGCCCGAGGTGTGATGAAATGTTTTGTTTTTGTCCAATTTCATTGAAATTACATCAAATATTAGACGACTATGGAATGAAACAAAATTTATTTTGTGGTGAAATCATTGACTGATTCGTTGTTGTTGTTGTATTTTGTTGTAGTTGTTGTTTTTGTTGTTGTTGTTGTTGGAAGTTGGTTGTTTTTGTGAATATTATATGATAGGAAGCAATAAATAATCAAAATCGTGAATGTTGTTTTCATTTATTCTGAACCGATTTATCATCAGAGTTTACAGTGAAGGTACCAGTACCATAAATAATAGACATTTTCTAGAGCACAATTAGAATTATTATATAAATGTTGGTTGCAATGATTTGATCTTAAAAATAACTTCAAGTCCTCAATTGCAGGGCATCCTTGTTCATGTAAATCAATAATATTGTTCATCCTCAGTAGTCTCTCCAACCATATCTCCTTTTCTAACCCCTTCACTAGAATTTCTTCTCCTTCGTAACAGCCAATGCATTTCTTGATGAATTCAGTTATTTGCTCATACCGTATTGTTGTAATAGATGATTCCTTATGACTCCATTCCAATCCATGCAAGTGTTTAGTGGACCATTCCATATGTTTGAGAACAGTTGAATTGTATTGTGACATGTCAAGTGGTAAAGTGATGAATCGATGTTGCCACACACCATTGTCCACATTCAAAATGGCAATTTCTCTACACAAAAAGTTATCTTTTCCATACTGGAAACCTTGTACGTCAATTATGAACATTTTTTCAAAATTAACACACACACACACACTTAGATATTACTGCTGAAAGTGTCGATTGGAAAGTGATTGAAATTCTAAATCGTGATGAGCTCTTTATAAAGTCCTCCGATTGCGCAACATCATGCGATATTATCCTCGTTTATCCAGCTATTATGCTTATCATCGAATCCAAGCCATTTGACGAACACCTGACCCTTTCTTCTCTTCAACACTTTCTCTACGAGATATACGTCTGGATATCTTACTTTTTGCAATTGTTCGTTATAGAACCCTCCAAGAATATCCTTGTTAGAATCATCTTTCAATAAGTATGTAACTGGGTTTGTCAATTGTACTTTTCTTATACGGAAGATCTCAGAAGACCAATTAGGGTAATATTTTTTTATCGAAAACTCCGCGAACCTTGGATATACGTACATAATCACCAATATCAAATTTGTGTTTCGAATCTACGAATTTGAGGCGGTTATATGCGGTTTGCAGTAGCGTTTTCTCATTTCTCTTCGTAACCTCAGAGGGTTTAATTTTTATAGTCCTGTGTGTTGTGTTGTTATATTTATTGACGATCTTCCTCAATAATTCCAGCCATTTATAGTTCCCTTGTAAACTGAATCCTTTCCACATCATATTTTTCAAAGTCCGGTTGACTCGCTCTACAATCGAGGCCTTCTTTTCGCTGAACGTGTCGTAATTGTGCACACCATATTTCTTCATAATTTTTTGGAATTCTCTATTGAAGAATTCAGTTCCTTGATCTGTTTGTAGATTTTGAGGAGACTGCTCTTTGAAAATAATTTCCATGGCTTTACTTACTTCTGTACTCGATTTATTCCTCAAAGGAATTGCCCAAACGAATTTCGAGAAGCAATTTATGACAACCAATATATATTTGTAACCCTGGTTCTCGCGGGCATATGATATCATCTCCACCAAATCGGCTTGAAAAAGATCATAGAGTCCTTTGATGATGACTTTACGTCTTTTGAAATTGATTCTTGCTGGTTTGTGGATCTCTTCAACCACTTGTTTTTTAGCGATTGTTGCCATTCTCTCTCTCTCTCTCTTTATGCAATGATATGAGCTTCACGCAACTCCTCAACGATAGAGTTAATTTCATTAGTATGACCGGTGTGCCCTACTGACTTCGAAGCCAACAGTAACCGTAATCTGTCGCAAAGTTCATTTGGATCATCCCATCGAATGTAATCTATCCTATTGTTAGTCACCGCCATTAACATTCCTTTTCCAATGGAGGAAGAACTCGTCATTGGAGCAATAATTTTACTATACTTTTGTAGCTTACTACCATTCACTTGCTTATTCGCCTTGTAATATCTCCGATGGGCATTAGTTTTCGTCACTATCTGCTTATAATTATGCTCATCCTCCCTGGTGAAATCATGGGGGTCTTTCTTGAACAATAGCTCGTATAAACCCCGAGTACCTTTATACCTCTTATTCTTGAGAATTACATCGGATCCTTCAATGTGTATTCTAGAATCACCAATCATGAGTTTTTCAGTATTCCTGTCTAATCTTACTCCATACTTATGATCAAACTCTTTGTTGTCCTCATCCTGATACATACTATTGATATATTTTCTGGGTAAAGGATCATATTGCTCTAAATAGTCAGCATACGATTCTTGCGTAATATCCATGAGGCGATCGGCTGATGGTGTTTCTTGCTGTTCATTTTCTTCATCAGATTTGATATCCTCTAAAATTGATTGCTTCAACTCACTAGGTTCATCATCATCATCATCCTCATAGTCATTCTCAGTATAAGGTTCATCATTTTTCAAATCTGATGGTGTGAGGAGTTGCAAGGATAGACGTCAAGGAATTTCAGGCTTACTCTCCGGCTCTCCAATATTATTCCTAGGTGTCTCATAGTTCAGTAAATTCCTTTTAGGTTTCATCATGAACGGTGATTTGAAGGAATCTAGTTACTCTGCAGCAGCATTTTTCTGATATGGAATTTGTTGTTGTTGTTGTTGTTGCTGACCAGTACTCTGTAATGTAGTTTCGATACTTTTCAGGTGTTTTGTAATAGGATTGAACATATTCTCATGCACCATCTCTCCATGCTTCAAAATATCCAATTTATCTCTCACCGTTTTACGTTTAGCTATCAATCTCTTTTTGATTTCTTTCTCATTCGACTTCATTTCTTTGTTTGTTTAACAGGTTAGCATGGGGGGTATCTGATCAGCTTCGATCTGGTATCGGATCAGCTCTGATCGGGTATCTGATCAGCTCTGATCAGCTTCGATCGGGTTACTGATCAGCTCTGATCAGCTTCGATCAGGTATCTGATCAGCTTCGATCGGGTAGCTGATCAGCTCTGATCAGCTTCAATCGGGTATCTGATCAGATACCTGATCGGGTATTTGATCAGCTCTAATCAGCTTGGGTTCGAGGTCCTTTGAGTTTATATGAGTATGAAATTATCAATTCCTTTCCGATAGCGACCTTCATTGATCTTACAATCTTTGAATATTGAAAGAAAACCATATGGATCCTTCCATTCACTTGCTTATTCGCCTTGTAATATCTCCGATGGGCATTAGTTTTCGTCACTATCTGCTTATAATTATGCTCATCCTCCCTGGTGAAATCATGGGGGTCTTTCTTGAACAATAGCTCGTATAAACCCCGAGTACCTTTATACCTCTTATTCTTGAGAATTACATCGGATCCTTCAATGTGTATTCTAGAATCACCAATCATGAGTTTTTCAGTATTCCTGTCTAATCTTACTCCATACTTATGATCAAACTCTTTGTTGTCCTCATCCTGATACATACTATTGATATATTTTCTGGGTAAAGGATCATATTGCTCTAAATAGTCAGCATACGATTCTTGCGTAATATCCATGAGGCGATCGGCTGATGGTGTTTCTTGCTGTTCATTTTCTTCATCAGATTTGATATCCTCTAAAATTGATTGCTTCAACTCACTAGGTTCATCATCATCATCATCCTCATAGTCATTCTCAGTATAAGGTTCATCATTTTTCAAATCTGATGGTGTGAGGAGTTGCAAGGATAGACGTCGAGGAATTTTAGGCTTACTCTCCGGCTCTCCAATATTATTCCTAGGTGTCTCATAGTTCAGTAAATTCCTTTTAGGTTTCATCATGAACGGTGATTTGAAGGAATCTAGTTGCTCTGCAGCAGCATTTTTCTGATATGGAATTTGTTGTTGTTGTTGTTGTTGCTGACCAGTACTCTGTAATGTAGTTTCGATACTTTTCAGGTGTTTTGTAATAGGATTGAACATATTCTCATGCACCATCTCTCCATGCTTCAAAATATCCAATTTATCTCTCACCGTTTTACGTTTAGCTATCAATCTCTTTTTGATTTCTTTCTCATTCGACTTAATTTCTTTGTTTGTTTAACAGGTTAGCATGGGGGGTATCTGATCAGCTTCGATCTGGTATCGGATCAGCTCTGATCGGGTATCTGATCAGCTCTGATCAGCTTCGATCGGGTTACTGATCAGCTCTGATCAGCTTCGATCAGGTATCTGATCAGCTTCGATCGGGTAGCTGATCAGCTCTGATCAGCTTCAATCGGGTATCTGATCAGATACCTGATCGGGTATTTGATCAGCTCTAATCAGCTTGGGTTCGAGGTCCTTTGAGTTTATATGAGTATGAAATTATCAATTCCTTTCCGATAGCGACCTTCATTGATCTTACAATCTTTGAATATTGAAAGAAAACCATATGGATCCTTCCAGCATAACGAACACATAGTTTTGAATTCATCAAATGGCATATCTGACCCCAGATGGTCTGCATAAACGTGACGTAAATTCATATCATCCATTTTGAATAAAATTAAGGAGTTACAGTTGTGTCTGATCAGGTGTTTAGGGATTTTAGCGTAGCTCTGATTCAGGTAAAAGGGGTCTACTAGTGCGTGTCTAGACATACTGAAGTATTCACGAATTACTTCTTGGTTGTCACATGCAACATCGTCGAATATGAATATCGAATTCGGTTTAGCCTCTGACGGATGCATAATACTATCACTGGCACTGAATGCATAATATCCCATTCCCTTTATTGGTTTGATCAATTCCTCTAGATATTCATATTTCGGTTGATATAAAGATTTAGAGTACACATAAATATTCTCAAATTTCAATCCATTCTTATGTTCGAGAAGATTGATCATAACATTGGTTTTACCGCAAATCGAAGGACCCACAATAATACACCTCATTGTATGTGGAAACAATATTCCATGTTTTTTGAATTCCTTTTCCCCCTCGAATATATTATTTTCAATATTCAGAGTCGTTTTTTGTGGAACAACTTTCATTTCATGAAAAAAAAAATAATTTAATGATCAGTTGCTTTCTGTATTTTACTGAATGAACACACACACACACACAAATGCCACGCTACTATTCAGGTGATGGGCTTTTGAATACTGCCATAAATAAACTACCTTTCGAGTTACATATACCTGGTGGATATAGATTCTGTGGTCCTGGAACAAAATTGGAAAAAAGACTCGCTCGAGGAGATAACGGTATAAACGGATTAGATGAAGCTTGCAAGAAACATGACATAGTATATTCCAAAGAAAAAGATTTGAAACATCGTCATAAGGCAGATAGAATTCTGGCAGACAAGGCAATGGCTCAATTCAGATTAAAGAATAATTCCTATGGACAGAGATTAGCAGCTTTAGGCGTCGCTGGTGCTATGAAAGCTAAAGTGAAATTGGGGATGGGAATAAGAAATCAAGAACAAAATCGAAAACGAAAACAAGAAGCTGTCAACAAATGTCTGGTAGTTTTAAGAAGAACGAAGGTTATTTTAGAAAAATCTCTAAGAAATATTGAGAGCAGTATGCGAATCCTAAATGAAGGAATTTCAACAAATAGAATTGTTAAACAAACTAAACGGATAGGAAAACAGAAAAAGATAAATAGAAAGAAGAAATCACAGAATGATGATAATGAAGAGCGTTGTGAGAAGGAGGACTTGATGGATATCGATATTGCTGACGATTATCCCATGAATAAAAGATGTGCAAACAAGAGGAAATTGGATAACACAGATATCTCAGACACCATTCCTGTTAAGAAGCCTAAAAATGTGCTCGGACATATGATCAACCGTAGACCGCGAAAAGAAGATCGAGAACAATAGATGATAAGGGAGGCACTCAATCAAGTGATATGAGTGAACCGTTAAATATTGCAACAACAACAACGACAACAAATTCTAGAAAGAGAAGTTTGGATACAGAGATAGAAGAAGAAGAAGAAGAAAGCAACGATCACGGAAATAAAAAACTCAAATTCACCTAATTGTATAATTATTATCAATAAGAAAGAGTCAGTATACGAGAGAGTTTCTTACAGTTCAGATGGCTCGAAAGAGTTCCAAAGGAAATACCAAACGTAGGAATAATTAGAAGAGGATTATCAAGAAGAAACAAATAAAAAAGGGGGTATGTTTCGCTAAAGCAATCGGACAAATTAAAAAGCACATCATCTCCCAAAAACCCAAGACTGTGGACGATGCAGTCAAGGTAGCCTTAAGGTCAACAAAAAAAGTCAACATCAAACCAACACGTATTGTTAGAATTCCAAAGAGAGGTGGCTTGTTACCCCTGATTCCGATTTTCGCGGGATTGAGTGCTCTTGGAGCAATCACAGGTGGCGCTGCAGGTGTAGCTAAGGCTGTCACTGATGCCAGATCAGCAAAAAATCAATTGGAAGAATCCCAACGGCATAATAAAACAATGGAAGCTATTGCAATGGGGAAAGGAATGTATTTGAGACCATATAAAACTGGTTTGGGACTTTTTCTAAGATAACCATCATAGTATTATTCTAATATCAACAAGATGAGGATGAATAAACGTCGGGAATCTCGTAAGAGGATACCACTCAATTTCCCACTATCCAATTTGGATATTCTGAAGTACGTTAAAGAACTCAACATTCATTCAATGTATTTATGAGGAATGATCTTCCCAAGAGAATCAGAAGGAAAAAACGTGGCGTGATAAACTTGGATAACAAAGATGGACCGGGGACGCATTGGACTGCCTACAAAAAAATAGGACCACAAATCGTCTATTTTGATAGCTATGGTAATTTGCGACCACCACTAGAAACTTTAGATTACTTCAATTCCAATGGACCTTGTCATATTTTATATAATCACACTGTATATCAAACTTCTAATTCTGTGAATTGCGGTCAGTTATGTTTGAAATTTCTCTCTCAATAAAAAATAAACTTTATCTCATTCTTTCAATGACCTTATCACAATCATGACGTGTTCATATACTTTCACCTTATCCGCGAGAGATTCTGTATTATCAGCTAAAATCCATCCACCTATCATTTTAGATGATGATAAAACCCATGTCTTAGGTCTGATTGACTTCGTGACCTTCAACACTATTCCCAATATAGATGAGAAAAATAACAGATTCTATGTCGGCAAACACACATTGATTATTCCTGAAGGTTCCTATGAAATTGAAGACATTGAACGGAATACTATGACGCAATTGGATAAATTGCATCAAAAAAATAAAGAGAAGGAGGGAAAAAAAGCTCAAATTTCAAATACTATTGTGAAAGAGGAGGAGAAAACTGCCGAGATTCAGCTCAAATTGAATGCTAATCGTAATACTCTAAGGTATGAGATAACATGCAACAAACTCATACACTTTGATAAACCTGACTCGATAGCAACTCTGTTAGGTTTCAGTAAGAGGAAATTGGAAGCTAATAAAAAACATATATCAGATTTTCCAATTAATATTTCCAAGGTGAATTCAGTGTGTGTTGAATGTAATTTAACAACGAATTCCTATAATAATAATTCTTCCGTTCACACATTGCACATGTTTTATCCATCAGTGCCTAGTGGATTTCGAATAGTTGAGAAAGTGTCAAATGTCATTTATCTACCAATCAGTTCCAATTACATTGATGAAATAATTCTCAGAATAGTCGATCAAACTGGAACCTTAATTAATTTCCAAAAGGAAGTCATAACAGTCAGGTTGCATTTGAAAGAGATCTAGTGAATATGGTGTTTCGCTATAATATTCCAATGTCATCATCAACAACAACAACAACAACAACAACAACAACAACAACAATGGGTCAGGAAACGCGTTCTTCATCAATCAAAAGTATCAGTCCGAAAGGTGACATCAAACAGTTAACACCTGAAAATCAGCAGTTCCTCATTTCACTCGGTTTCAAATTATTATTATAAAAAACAAAACGAGGACTTTTTACGAATTTTGGTATAACCTAAAATTGGACATCAACGCTGGTCTTAGAAGAATCTTCATTCTCCTGAGGTGTTCCTGCGGAGGAAAAAGTGAAACACAACAAACATGAGTTTCAATATTTTGAATATTGGTGAACATGTGATGATGGACAATGCGATAACGAATTGCGAAATGCACTCTCATCCACCATATGCCAATACAAGCCTGAATAAGTCATTCGAGATACGTGTTCCGATTCAAACGCAGGATATTTACACATTACCATCACAAAGTCACATTTATCTAGAAGGTAGAATTACTGACAGTGAAGATAAAGTGAGTGCTACACTGAACTTTATCAACAATGGTATTGCTTTTCTATTTGATGAAATCCGATATAAAATTGGTGGATCCGTTGTGGATCGAGTTCGTAATCCTGGAATCACATCAGCTATGAAGGGCTACATTCCTTATACAAATAATGAATGCAATAGATATATAAATGCTGGTTGGAATCATCTTGGTCATCCGGAAATTGTTGATCTTCAGGGGAACTTTAGCGTTTGTCTACCACTCAAACATCTATTGGGATTTTGTGAGGATTTCAAGAAAATTCTGGTGAATATTCGGCAAGAACTTGTTCTCATCAGGAGTAGCAATGATATTAATCCTACGATATCCTCCAAGGCAGGAGAAAAACCGAAAATTGAATTAACCAAAGTTCTATGGAAAATTCACCATATCCAGGTTTCAGATGTGGAAAAATTACGGTTAATCAAGTATATTGAAAAGGGGAGAGATTTGGAGATAGCCTTCAGGTCATGGGTATATCATGAATATCCTCTTTTACAGCCAACTATGCGCCACTCCTGGAACGTCAAAGCATCCAGCCAAATGAAAAAGCCAAGATTTGTTATTGTCGGTTTCCAAACGAACAGAAAAATGACATTCAAAAAAATATGAGTCAATTCGATCACTGTAATCTCACCAATATGAAACTTTACCTGAACTCTGAAGTGTACCCCTATGACAATTTGAATCTCAATTTCAATAAATATCAGTTTTCTGTTATATATGAAATGTATGCACGATTTCAAGAGTCATATTACTATAAAAATTCTGGTGAACCGTGTCTAACATTGTCAAAATTCCATGATATAGCACCATTACTTGAAATAGATTGTAGTAGACAAAACGAATCTCTTGAGACAGGTAGTGTGGACATTCGCCTCGAATTTGAAACAAATCAAAACATTCCTGCAAACACCTCTGCCTACTGTATAATATTACATGACCGTTTAGTAAGGTATAACCCCCTCACTAAAGTAATAAAAATATTGTAGTATCATATCTTCCTGATTCATGATCAATAAATAAATTGTACACCTATATTCCACTGTTTCGATTTCATTCAATAATACCAAACCGATAATAGCTATTCTGATAGCATGTACCCATCAATAAAACACAAGAAATAAAACATATTACGAGGTACTCACCAATAAGTTACCACAACACAAACAATTCACAGCAGGTATACCTGATATTGAGGTATAACATAATCACAGCTTTTATACTCTCCTGGAACTGAAAGTTCAGCAAAATTTCTCCAAAATGGTCCTTAATGGCACAAATAACTTGTCAGCTGAATTTTGAATAACATTCAATCGAACTGCAGAAAAAAATATATGAATAACAAGGTCTCATATCATTCAAAATAAAAACATGATAATCCTGACCTCTGGGTCAGCTTGCGATATCCAATTGATATTTCAAACATGTATATAGGGTGATTGAGGTCTGTGGAACTGGAATTTGGAACATATAATTGTGAATCAGTAAAGTAGGTGAAACAGGTGAAATGTACCTATAGGTGACAGGTGACAAAGTGAATCTTCGGTGACAACAGCTTCTGGTCATTGTCGATGACACTTGTGCACCTGGAAAAGTCTGCACAAACCACAAATAGGCAAGGTGAATCGCAAATTCATTCGGTGACACAGGTGAGACAGGTGAAAATACATGTGACAAGGTGAATCTCCCGTGACAACATCTTCTGGTCATTGTCGTCGACACTTGTGCACCTGGAAAAGTCTGCACAAACCACAACTAGACCCCCCTATTGTCTACAAGAGCTCGAGAACTGGATGGACTGGGCCCACCTCCGCGGTAGTATATCTACTCCTATTGTTCTCAATATATGTCCTTCGAAGTCGTCCCATATGATCAGTGCGATCGTATCTGCTATAAATATAGGCATGGCAGATGCTAGAATGCGAAGTAACAGTGTGCACATAGTCGAAGTCGAAGCTCCTTGTTCTGCCTGTTGTGTGCGTTATACCCGTTTTGATGTCGTCTCATATGATCGTTGCGAACTGATATGCTCCAGAGGTATCCATGTGAGATGATAGAATACAGATATACAGTGTGCAGACTGATGTTGTCGAAGTATCTTCACTTGCCTATTGTTCTCGTTATATGTCCTTCGAAGTCGTCTCATATGGTCAGTGCAATCGTATCTGCTATAGCTGTAGGCATGCCAGATGCTAGAATGCGAAGTTACAGTGTAAACATGATCACAGTCGAAGATTCTTATTCTGCCTGTTGTGGGCGTTATACCCGCTTCGATGTCGTCTCATATGATCGTTGCGAACTAATTTGCTCTAGAGGAATCCATGTGAGATGATAGACTACAGAGATACAGTGTGCAGACTGATGTCGGAGTATCTTACTATTGTTTTCGTTATGTGTCGTTCGAAGTCGTCCTATATGGTCAGTGCCATCGTATCTGCTATAACTATAGGCATCGCAGATGCTAGAATGCAAAGTTACAGTGTAAACATTGTCGAAGTCAAAGTTCCTTGTGCTGCCTGTTGTGTGCGTTTTACCCGTTTTGATGTCGTCTCATATGATCAATGCGAACTGATATGCTCCAGAGGAATCAATGTGAGATGAAAGAATACAGTGTGCAGACTGATGTTGTCGAAGTATCATCGCTTGCCTATTGTTTTCGTTATATGTCCTTCGAAGTTGTTTAATATGGTCAGTGCGATCGTATCTAGTTCAACTGTAGGCATGTCAGATGCTAGAATTTCGAGCCACAGTGTAAACATAGTCGAAGTTGAAGTTTCTTGTTCACCCTGTTATATGCGTCATTTCGATCCAGGAAACACTCGACAATGTCTACCTATAAGATGTATAACCGACTTTATTATGATTGATGTATCCGAAGTTTAGGCGATCACGCCGGTTTACCGACTCTGGAATGTTGAAATCGAAGTTTTTGGTGAATATAAAAAATAGTAGTTCTCCACTCGCATATATTGTGCTGTCATATATGATTCTCAGATGGGCATTTCAGATGCTAGAATGCAAAGTAACAACATAGTCAAAGTCAAAATTTCTTGTTCTTCCTGTAATGTGAGTTATTCTTGTTTTGATGTCGTCTCATATGATCGTTGCGAACTGATATGCTCCAGAGGTTACCATATGAGATGATAGAATACAAATATACGGTGCGCAGATCGATGTTGTCGGAGTATCTCCACTTGCCTATTGTTCTCGTTATAAATCCTTCGAAGTCGTACTATATGGTCAGTGCGATCGTATCTACTATAACTATAGGCATGTCAGGTGCTAGAATGCGAAAGTACAGTGTTAACATAGTCGAAGTCGGAGTTCCTTGATCTGCCTGGTGTGAGCGTTGTTCCCATCTTGACGTCGTCTCATTTGATCGTTGCGAACTGATATGCTCCACAGGTATTCATGTGAGATAATAGAATACAGAGAAACAGTGTGCAGACTGATGTTGTCGAAGAAACTTCACTTGCCTTTTGTTCTCGTAATATGTTCTTTGAAGTCGTCTCATATGGTCAATGCGATTTTATCTGCTATTGCTGTGGGCATGTCAGATGCTAGGATGCGAAATTACAGTGTAAACATAGTCACAGTCGAAGTTTCTTGTTCTGCGTGTTGTGTGCGTTATTCCCGCTTCGATGTCGTCTTATATGATCGTTGCGGACTACTATGCTCCAGCGGTATCCATGTGAGATGATAGAATACAGAGATACAGTTTGCAGACTGATGTTGTCGAAGTATCTTCACTTGCCTATTGTTATCTTTATAAGTCCTTCGTAGTCATCTTATATGGTCAGTAGGTCAGTTCCATCGTATCCGCTATAACTGTAGGCGTGTCAGATGTTAGAATGCAAAAAAACAGTGTACACATAGTCGAAGTGAAAGCTTCTTGTTCTCCTTGTTGTGCGTTACGCTCGCTTCGATGCCGTCTTATATGATCTTCACGATTCATTCTGCCTCAATTGGGTCCATGTGACATGATACAATAGAGGGATACAGTGTGCAGACTTATGTTGTCGAAATATCATCGCTTGCCTATAGTTTTCGTTATATGTCCTTCGAAGTCGTCTAATATGGTCAGTGCGATCGTATCTCTTCCAACTGTAGGCATATTAGATGCTCGAATTCTGAGCCAAAGTGTAAACATAGTCGAAGTCTACCTATAAGATGTATAACCGACTTATTATTATGTTTGATAATTTCGAAGTTTTGGCGAACACGCCGGGTTACCGACTATGGATTGTTGGCATCGAAGTTTTTGGTGGAAATGAAGAATTATAGTTCTTCACACGCATATATTGTGCTGTCATATATGCTTCTTGAAAAAGCATCTCAGATGCTAGGAGGTTAAGTTACAGTGTGAACATAGTCGAAGTCGAATATTCTCGTTCTTCCTGTTATGTGAGTTATGCCCTCTTCGATGCCATCTTATATGATCATCGCGAACTTATATGCTCCGAAGGCACACATGTTCGATGATAGAATACAGAAATACAGTGTGCAGACTTATATTGTCTGTAGGTCAGTTTCATCGTATCTGCTAAAACTGTTACCATGTCAGATGCTAGAATGCAAAGTTACAGTGTAAACATAGTCGAAGGCAAAGTTTCTTGTTCTCCTTGTTTTGCGTTATGCTCGTTTTGATGCTGTCTAATATGATCTCCACGATTCATTCTGCCTGAATAGTATCCATGTTAGTAGTTAAAACTAAGAGAGCACGACTATCAGCATAGGGAAATACATGCTTTAACCTTAACTGGAACGCGGCCTGTGTTCTAGCGGGAAAGCGAGGTAGCGGGAGCGCGATGGCGTGACATCATCAGTGACAGGGTGTTTGAGTTTGATAAAAATTGAAAATTATATAAACAGGGTGTCCCACGGTTGGACCACCCCACTTTAGGGGTAAATATTGAAGGATTGGGGAGTGTGGGTACTCTGAGAGAAGGATTTTTCGCGAACATTCCAAAAATGGCAACTTGCCTATATGCAAAGTCTCAAGGTTCACAAGATATCGCTCTAAATGCGTTGGAAATATCATATGAAATAGTCTCTTTGGATATAACATAGTAGAGCTAGTTTCGATTTTTTTCCAAGCGTCAAAAGAGAATATGAATAAGTATTGAAGTTGGATATGATCAAATAACAGGAAATTAGTGATGAGAAGATATTACAATAGAAAAACAAGTTTATCATTTGAAAGAAAGAACAAATTCTACAAGAAATGGAAGAAACACAATCTCTTATCAGAAGACAACATATTATGTGAGAAACATTATGTTTTCATTCTACCACCTTGATATATAACAGCGGAGCGCTCTGACAAATTTCAGTCAACGTTCGACATCCACATAAATCAACACCTAACCACATCTAATAGCAATCTTGTGTAGTGCCAACTGCTGATACCTAATAAAAGTAAGTTTTTTTTCTTTATATTCACCTGGTAATGCAATTTCTTTAAGTAATTTTTTTGTTCCTATTTCTAAGAGCGAATACTATTGTATGATATTATGTTTTCTTTAATAATTATTTCATTGTTGGTGTACAGTTCATAATTCATTTCGATGTTTTTCATATTGAAAAGTGAATGTCATTGTGTGTTTTCATCGATTCATTTCTTCGTGTACCCATCATAATTCACTCATTCTATTTCAAACATTTAAAATGAAGAGATTTTCACTGATGTTGTTTGATTTCTGATTTTTAGGTATCACATTACAGTTAGACAGCCACATAAAATCAACACCTAGTCACATCTGATAGCAATCTTGTATAGTGCCAAAACTGTCAATATCTAAGAAAGTAAGTTTTTTCTTCTTAATATTCACTAAAGCCTGATCCTGATGTTTGATGCAATTTCCGTAATTCACTTTTTTGGTTTTCATTTCTAAAAGCGAATACTATTGCTTGATATCTTCATTTTTTTTTGTGTACATTTCATAATTCATTTCAATGTTTTTTCATATTGAAAAGTAAATGCCATTGCGCGTTTTCATCGATTCATTTTTTCGTGTACACATCATAATTTAACCATTTAAAATGAAAAGACCAGTTCCACAATCTTTTCTTTTTAGATGGATCTGAATGCAATCAATAATGTTGGACTGTCATGCAACAGGAAAGTGTTGAGGAAACTGAGCCAACTGCCCCTAGATGTGCCACACCCCATTGTCGGAGTGCAAATTGAACCGGGAAAATACGGAGAAGCACCACTCGTTGAGTTGGACGATTGTAAGGTGTTTCTACCAGGCAGAGCGACCCAAGCCATCAAACCTGCGGTGGATCAGTTTATCCGAAACAAGTACGCCCTCATCTACAAGGGAAGAAAAAACTGCGGCCAACTCCATCCCATCGAGAAGTTTGAAATTGTGGAAACAGCACCTCAATCACCAACATCATAAGCTATTGAGAATCAGAGTGTGAGTCATTTTACTTTGTCACTTTTCGCAAGATACATTTGTAAAGATGAATATCGCTAAACAATCAGATAACTTAGTGATAGCCATTAGGAAACTAAAGAAAATTTTGTTTGATAATTTCACTGATAGGGATGAAAAAATTTGGTTAAATCGCTTAAAGAGGTACATAAGATTATGTAACAATGAAATTAATAAGAATAAGATGTCCATAGGCTTGATGAGAAAGTTTCAAACGAATGTTGGTCATATTGAGCATTTTCGCATCAGGTTTTTCAAGTAGAATCAGAACGGGAATAATCATCAATATAACACATAAGGACTTGAAGCAATTTTTTATAGATGCATTCATTTTATTCAAAAATAAAATCAAAAATATATTGAAGGGATTTCCAATTATTAAAGTGAACGCTTATTTCTGTGGAGAATTCATAAAGAAATCAGACGATGCAGAAATTATCGAATTGAAATATTTCAACACTAAAAATGCCATTGTGGACGTAGGAACGGATTTACAACATTGGTACTATGATAATGTTCAGGACAAAATTTTGAATAACTCAAGCGAATTTCAAGAACGTGACTCTGGGTGGGCTTTGCATAAAATAATATCAATGGAAGTTAATATTAACAAACTTGAAATGGGAAATGGTTCATCCTTCATTAGACTGCCAGAACAAATTTCTAAAAAGCAAGCATGTTTGAATATAAAAAATACTGACTCGGCATGTTTCTATTGGTCAATCATAAGTGCCTTCTACCCAGCGAAAACAAATAGGGAACGGACTTCTTCATATCCATATTACAATACAGTTCTGAAAACAGTAGATTTAGATGCACCCATGTCTCTACGTCAAATTCCAAAATTTGAAAAAGACAATAACATTTCCGTGAATGTATACACATTAGAGTTGAATTTAGTCAAGGAAAAATCATATTATACTGTGGTGCCAGCCAGACTTACAAAAAATAAATTAGAAAGGCACGTTAATCTATTGCTAATTCAAAACAAATATTATCCAAAATTAAATGATTATGAGGCTCCTCCGATTGATGAAGAAGATTCTGACATCAAATACCATTACTGTTTGATTCAAGATATGTCTAGATTAATATCAAGCCAAGTGAATAAACATAATGGTAAAAAATTTATTTGTGAAAGATGCATGAATTATTTTCAATGTGAACAAAAATTGATTGATCATGAAATGCTGTGTTCTGAATTGAACCAATGCAAAGTTTCATTTCCAAAATATGATCACATAGAATTCAAAAATTTCACCTACCAACAAACCACTCCCTTTATAATTTATGCAGACTTTGAATGTCAATTAGAACATGTGGATGATATGGTTTCATCAAAAACAAGCAAATATCAGAAACATGGGGCTCATAGTGCAGGCTATTATTTTAAATGTGATTTCGATGATTCCTTGTCGTTTTTCAATAGCCATAGGGGTGAAGATTGTATGGATTGGTTTGCGAATGAAATGTCGAAGATAGCTGAAATCGTGCAATCTAAAATCGGAACAATCGTGCCAATGACTGTTAGTCCTGACAAATGCAAAGCAAAAATCTGTCATATTTGTGAGAAACCATTCAGGGAGAAACACATTATCGTAGCTGATCATAATCACTTTTCAGGCGAGTTCAGGGGGTGGGCGCATCAAGCACCCTGTAACATAAATTTCAAGAAACTCTTTGTTGTTCCAATTGCATTTCACAACCTGATAGGATATGATTCACATTTCATGATCAGTCAATTGAGTAAAAAGGGCCGTATGAGCATACTTCCAATAAACATGGAAAAGTACATATCTTTCACTTTACATGATGACAATACATACATCAAATTCCGATTTATTGACTCTTTTCGCTTCATGGGTACATCCTTAGATAAATTATCTTCAATCATGGAAAGAAAAGATTTTGAAATTTTGAAAAAAGAATTCAGTCATTTGAACGATGATACATTCAACCTTCTCACCAAGAAGGGTGTCTTTCCCTACGATTACAAGTTGTTTGAAAAAATTGAATGATACTGAATTACCTACAAAGAAATATTTTTATAATAAATCGAATGATGAACACATTAGCGATGAGCAGTACGCCCATGCTCAAAAGGTATGGTCATCATTCAAAATCCAAAATTTAGGGGAATATTTTGACTTATATTTAAAAACAGACGTTATGTTGTTGACCGCTGTTTTCGAGAAATTCCGGCAGAAATGTAGGACAACTTATGGGTCAGATCCAGCATGGTACTATACCATGCCTGGATATACATGGGATGCCATGTTAAAGTACACCAAATGCAAACTGGAATTATTGGATGACGTTGATAAAATCATGTTCATCGAGAAGGCATTACGTGGTGGTATTTCTGTTTGTAGTGGTAGGTATTCAGAAGCTAATAACAAGTATATGTCTGAATATGATTCCAATAAACCTTCAAAATATCTCATGTATTTAGATGTAAATAATTTGTACGGTTGGGCAATGTCAGAGTCTTTACCATTCGGAGATTCCTCATGGATGGAAAACGTTGAGAATTTCAACGTAATGAATATTGCCGATGATGCTCTTGAGGGATATATTTTACAAGTAGACTTAGAATATCCTCGCGACTTACATAACAATCACAAAGACTTTTCATTTGCTGCTGAACATCGCATACCACCCGGCTCAAAATTACCAAAATTAATGACAACACTTTACGACAAAAAAGATTATATTTTACACTATAGAAATTAAAAACAATGTTTAGCAAACGGACTGAAACTGACGAAAATCCACAAAATTTTGAAATTCAGGCAATCTTTTCGGCTCAAATCATATATAGATCTGAATACTTCTTTGAGGACTGCCGCAACAAATGAATTTGAGAAAAATCTCTATAAACTGATGAATAATGCAGTTTTCGGTAAGACGATGGAAAACATACGAAAGCATAGATAAGTGAAACTAGTAAGGTCATGGCAGGGACGTTATGGAGCCAGAAATCTCATAGCTAGTCCACGATTCCATGGTAGAACAATTTTTGAGGAAAACTTGATTGCCATAGAAATGCAGAAAACCGAAATAATTTTTAATAAACCTCTATACGTAGGAATGGCCATTTTAGATTTATCAAAATTGTGTATGTACAAATTTCACTATGAGTATATGCTTCCGAAAATGGGTATTGAAAGGTGTAAATTGTTATATATGGATACAGACAGCTTCATATATGAATTGAAATGTGATGATGCATATGAAGAAGTTATAAAGGCTGATCTCTCTCAATTTGACACATCTGAATATGCTCCAGATAATGAATATAATATGCCACTAGTCAATAAAAAAAAGTTGGGTTTATTAAAAGATGAAGCAAATGGGAAAATCGTTACTAATTTCGTAGGACTACGTTCGAAAATGTATGCATATAAAGTACAAGGGGGTGAGGTTGTCAAAAAATCGAAAGGGGTGAAAACTAATGTTGTCAAGAATAAAATTGGGTTCGAAGATTATTTGAATTGTTTGAAGAATTTCGGAGCACAAACAGTGTCTCAACGTACTATCCGTTCATATGCCCACAATGTGTTTAGCATTCAACAATCAAAAATTGCTCCAAAAGATGATAAACGGTATTTGATTCCAGGTTCGTTTGACACATTGCCATGGAGTCATACACAGGCAAAAGAGTAATTTTTTCATGTAAATCAACTCATCAAACATTTATAAAGAAAAAAAAACCATACACCTACACTTACACTCCTCTGTTTTAGATTTAGAATTATTATTCGGGCTTAAAGAACGATATGAATGTGATATGGATTTACATGATTCACATTATCAGTGATATGAGAGATTCATCGATTCTGGTGATGAATATACAGATATTGATTCTTGACTTACTTTGACAATATGTTTCAGATTTTAGTAGCATGATATCATCTTTACAAATGTAGTTTGCAAAAGAAGACAATGAAAAATGACTTTTTTTTTCGTCAGAATATGTTTTTTCTTATGAAAATGTAATACTTGTCCTGGCTACTAATGTAAATATAATATATGCTGCCTATCTATCATTAATAAAATAATTATTGAAAATTTCTGTGTATCATTGGGATGGGTAGTGAGGGTAAGAGAGAGTGAGAGGGTAAAAAAGTGAGAAGAAGAGAGAGAGAAAGAAAGAGAGAGATTGGATGGATATTAGTTGAAGGTATGGATGTAAAAAACAGTTGTATCATGTCTTCTGATGAATACAGACGTGCACTAGAAGAATTTGGGTTGAAAGTTAGAAAGCTCAGTGCAGACATCCAATTGTATGAGCAGAAAGTTTGTTTGTTCAAAGATTTCGAGCAATTGAGTGTTTGGGACGAGGTGTTCACAGAACCAAGACGTTCAGTTGCAACGTTCCCTACATCGAGAAGAATCCAACCAACACAGCTACTAGATGGCGATACTGAAAGCAAGCTTCATTCTATTGACAGCTCTGCGCAACAACGTCTTCTACACAAACATACCGTACAATACGAGGAATGCAGCCGTATGTTTTGATGTGAATCGTACACAACAGTGTGATTGGAAGCTGATGAGTAGAATGTATGTCAACGATAACAAACTACCTGTATATTCAATCGACATGCCTCGAGTCAATGGGACCACCATCGACTACAAATTGAAATTATCGTTTTCTGATGGCAGTGACGGCAAAATGGGAGACTGGCAGACATTTACATTGAAGAAATCACCCGCGAAATTAGATGATGATCAAGATTCTGTTAATATCATTGCAATTTTGACACTTTGTTGTACACTAATATGTTCACTCATTTCAATCTCACATGTTATTTTCATTATACTGAGAAATAAGGGATGTGATGAATAAAAACTCTGAAATTACGATATATAGTTTTTTATTTTGGCAATAAATTACATAACCAATTATATGAAGTATCGACATTGTGGAGACTGCACTGGAACCTTCCTCCATGGAAATGATTCATGCAGGGTGGAATGGATTGTAGGAACGTTATTGGCTGCCACCAAGAATTGTCAAAATCTTACAAATTAACAATGTGATTGGTCATCTCCAACTCTGCACATTTTCGCTGCAAAAACTGAATCTTTTGATGGCCTCTTACGTAGATGATGTTTGTCTGCTGCAGGTTATCTCGTAGTATTTGATCCAGCTCATTCAAATCCACATAACCACTGGAATATCTCAAACCATGCACATAGCATTCCAGGTGATTTGCCATCTTTTTATCTTCTTTGTTCAAACTGGAAAATTCTACAGATGGCTTGAATAGAAAATGACTCGTCTTTTTGCCTATGCGAATGGTCATTTCCTTTGGAATGAATTCACCATCAACCGTGAACCCTTGAATGTCAACCAGTGCGATCTCCATGACTCTTCGAAGCGAACTGACGTCTGACTGATGCAGCAACACCCACCTAGGCAATATTTCGAACAATTTCGCTGAGTGGGAGATGTTCCATGATTTGATCGTGAATGATGATGCAATAGGCTTTGGTGTCGGGAGGGAAGCCTGTAGTCGCTTCAATGTCCAACTTTATGTCAACTGTGGACGACTTCAGACCCAGATGGTGCCTCGAGCAATCGATAACAAACATTGGTCGGGATTTGAATTCGGCAAAGTTTACTAGAGAGCGCTTTTCTTGACAGTTATGGTAGCTCTTGTTAAACTCTGTATAGTTGAAGTGGGCGTCGGCATATTGGTCTTTGGAAAAGTCCAATAGCATTCGTTCTTGCGGATAATAGTCGCTATTCAGAGCCAATCGTATGGATTTGATGTTGGCATTATCGAACAAGGTGACATCTTCATGCAAATTATCGGCTTTTTTCGTTTGGAAAAATACTATAACATATCTTGGACTGTCCAATGCAGAACATGTCTTTACGGACCAGATTTCTATGGTAGATCCTTGTGTGAGTGCTGGTAGCTCGTGCAATTCCCATCGGCGAAACGGTATCATCATAGACTCATCTGCTTTGATACGTGTCAACAACTGCAACTTTATGTCATCGTTGGGTGTGAGATGTGGCACTTTCAAATTGATGCTTTCTATCGTTATTTTAGCAATACTCCAAGTCTGAGGAGATCCTTGCAAAGCAGTATTCGCTCTCTCGACAACCTTCACACTATTGGCATCATTGCGAGCTCTCACTGAACGGATTGACTGCTTGCTCCACGTTGCCACTTGATGATCATTGAAGATGGAAAACAAATGTTCCAGTGGAATGTTCATGCTAAACGTACCATCGGTGTTGAGGATCGGAGCATTGGGATAGTTCCAGCCTGCTATGGCTAGATGACGTGAGTCTTCAGGTGTATAACACAAGTATCCTCGCACAGTACTCGTTATTCCAGGATATCTGACAGTGTCCAATTCTTTATTACATAATTCATAGGTGCAGGAATCAAAGAGATAAGCTCCAGCATTGTGGGTTGATGTACCAGTACCACCACCGGTCACCTTCAATTTACCCTTGATGGTAATGATGCCCTCAAACATGGCCAACCACGAATTTGCTTGATTAAACGTTATATCGATGACATCATTGTTCTCGAATGATTTCACATATGGATAATAGGTACGCCATTCCACTTTAGTGATGCTTTCGTCGAGTCTGGGTTTGCGGAAAACGTCGAACACGGGTGCTAACAACATTGTAGTCTTTGAATGATTTCAGAAACAGGACACTGGATAATGTCAATGTTTTTCTGTTGCTGCTGCTGCTGCTCTTCGAAGACACGACTGCTTTGGTGCACGGTGTCGAGAGAACTGGTGCCGATGATGTTGCTGATGATGTTATATTATCTGATTTATAGGAGTAATCAAACACTAGTACCATCTTGCGAGTTTCTTCAATTCCAATCTTATGATGATTCCTTCACCTCTAAAATTCACCTGCCTGAAATCTTGGTCTAAAATCTGGAGTGTAATAATGGGCAATTCCCGCCTGCTGACTATAGGTAGATAGATTAGATTTCTGGGAGTCTTGTCTATGGCGTAACCAGGATCGACTGCAACTGCAAACTCGTAGATCGTATGTGATGGTCTGTCGTTGTAGAGAGCTCCAGCAGTAACGTTGCTATCAATGTGAATGGTTCTCACTTTGGTTATGCTGACCGGCAAATCGGAAGTGTGGACTTGTTGGGCGTTCAACAATCTATTTGAATATCCCAAGACTTGAGCTATGCTATCCTTTGGACGAAAATCGATGACAAACCTTTGGCTCGAAATCTCACACTTCAGTGTATTATTGTTGGTCTTTAACGAGAATATATCATCAACGTCCTTTGCACTTGAGATGCCCAATTCTTTGCGTATGAATGTCTCAATGTCCACAATGTCGTATGAACCTTCGGGAATATCGATGATCTTTCCCGCCTTGGTCTTATCTTGCAGATAAAACTTTGATCCTTTGTCGATATTTGGAATACTGTTGTATGAATGGAATCCCAACAATGCTAGTCCGAAATCAGAGTCTGGATCGAGTTGAAGTGGTGTCAAAAAGTCTATGGAGATTGTAGATGTACGACCTTTCAACGTCACAATCAGAGACATGACTGATGCACAATGATCGAGTTATTTGGTCTCATTAAAAAGGAATTCTAAACATAGACGTCCACAATTACTTTGATTGATATTTTGGTATTGCTCATTATTGTACAGGGTGGCCAACTAAGATTGCGAGGTACTATATCTGGGAAACTATCCATCGTAGGGACTTGCGGCAAAAAATTGTATGACTAACACGCTCAAGAGAAAAACTTGAAAAATATTTTCAAGTTTCTCAAATGACCGCTAGGGTGCGTAACTGCAATCTTGAATCTAAAAAGTGATTTTTAGGTGAATTCCGCTATATTAACCTAACAAAATAATACCTGATTTTTATTGTCGATGAAAATGTGAACCTTTTTCGTTCGACAATTTCTGCTGTATCTCTAAAAATAAAGTGGTGGGGGGTATTCGAAAGTTCCTGTAAAAAACACCCTGTATCTTCAAAACGGCTTAGCCGATTTTGACAAACTTGAACAAGTTGAAAAGAGCAATTCTTGGGCTACAAATTTTATAATATTTGAAGTTTTGTTAGTTGCACATGTTGCTGCTAGAGGGATTTTTTCGACATTCAGACAGAAATAGTTGATTTTCTCAAAAAAATCAAATGCATCGGTATGATTTTTTCTTCATGGAAAGGATGCTTAATGACGCCTGAAGAAGCTCGCGAAAACCGATTCTTGATATCTTGTTCCTAACCTAAAATTTAGTACTCAGAAAATTTTATACGGAAATCCCATACATTTTCCTGGAATTAGGTATTCTTTCTTCATTTTTCAGAACAAAATCCCCACATTGTCAGTAGTTGTCAATAGTTCACTACTGAAAACTGAACATGAAAATGGTAGATTCAAGATAAAATGTTTAAAACATCCTAAAACTCATTTGTAGACTGACATCACATATGCCAACATCAGTATGACACTGAAAAGTGTCGAACTATATCCAGCACAACTTCCAAAGAGAAATATTTTGCATTTTCATGTTGAGAACGGGAGCAGATTCGGTCCCGAAACGTCCAAAGATAAGTCAAAATTCGATATGTTTTCAATATATCTATATTTCTTTCCTTCAAACATTTTTCAAACAAATTGTCACTGACAAGCTACTGGATTTTTCTTTTAGGCTCCCATATATGAAAAATTTGGTGAACGCAGTGACATTTTGAGGCAAATCATCTGATTTGTCCCACTACAACTATATTGAAATAATACGCATATTTTTATTGTATAGAAACGAGGAGAAAATCCCAAAAAATCAAGTGAAATGAATGTACCACCTCCTCGATTAACCTACAGACAGTATTTAATAGTTATTTATACAACAAGTGCAAAAAGTGAATGTTTATTGCATTCGACGTGAAATTGTCCGACGAGGCCGTTAGGCCGAGTTGGACAACACGTCGAGTGCAATAAACAATTTTTGCACGAGTTGCATACAACATTTTTTCTACGTTCATGCAAAAAGCAAAAAATGATTTATTGAGGTGCGGCACTAGGTACAATTCTGTTAATTGTCGGAATTAATTTCTGACTGACGTTTCTATAACCACAGTTGCATTATAGAAAATGTTTGTCATGATGACAGCACGTTGAAGTAGAAATACAGATGAGTGCAATGAAAACTTTATTGCACTAAGTGCAATGAAGAACTTCTTTTTCCACTAAATATAGTTCAATAAAGTTCTGTTTTTTGCATGAATGTAGAAAAAATTGAATTAGTTTACAAAAACAAAAACTCAATGGATTTCCGTATAAAATTTTCTTTGGATTCAATTTTAGATTAGGAATGAGATATCGAGATGCGGTTTTCGCGAGCTTCTTTAGGCATCATTAAGCATCCTTTCCATGGAAAAAAAATCATACCGATGCATTTGATTTTTTTGAGAAAATCAACTATTTCTGTCTGAATGTCGAAAAAATCCCTCTAGCAGCAACATGTGCAACTTACAAAACTTCAAATATTATAAAATTTGTAACCCAAGAATTGCTCTTTTCAACTTGTTCAAGTTTGTCAAAATCGGCTAAGCCGTTTCGAAGATACAGGGTGTTTTTTACAGGAACTTTCGAATACCCCCCACCACTTTATTTTTAGAGATACAGCAGAAATTGTCGAACAAAAAAGGTTCACATTTTCATCGACAATGAAAATCAGGTATTATTTTGTTAGGTTAATATAGCGGAATTCATCGAAAAATCACTTTTTAGATTCAAGATTGCAGTTACGCACCCTAGCGGTCATTTGAGAAACTTGAAAATATTTTCCAGGTTTTTCTCTTGGGCGTTTTAGTAATAAATTTTTTTGTCACAAGTCCCTACGATGGATAGTTTCCCAGATACTACATGATTTTCGTGCCGGTACCCAAATATTGAGCCAATTCTCTGGGCGGTTTCAGATTGCCATAACTATCGAAATATAAGGCTTTCTTATCATTTTTCATGTAAGCCACCCAATGAGTGCCCGCATGATTGGCAGTATCCAAATTCAATACAGCACACTCGCGATGCCATGGACCGGTGGAAGGTAGAGTGTCCCGCATAAAAACACCTCGAAAATACGGTATTTTCAGCTGTTTGGCATACTTTATCACATCTTTATCGTACATTGATTTATTGGGTAGCTTGTCTGTTTTTTGAGTTGTTTGATTGTTTCTCCAAGTACAGTCCGAATCCTCTCGATGTTTTGCGTAGAAATAGGCCGAAACCCTGCTTGCCGATAGCCTCCATTGCTCTATTATGTCTTTGATCTTCCTCGAGCTTTTTCTTTGCCTTTTTCGCATAAATGACTGTCTTTGCGACTGCTCCGGCTCCTCCAGCTAGAGATCCTAGGGCCCCCAAGGCGGCAAAGATTGGTATCGATGGTAATATACCGCCACTGTGTGAAAGAGGTATGATTCTTGGTACTCGTTTCGTTTGACCTTCATTCCGGTGGTGACAAGCCAAACAGCAGCCTTCTCTTTGAATTTAGCGTTCTTCGACTTGACTCTCTCCCACGCTCTATTCTCCAATATCCAATCAGCTTTGTGCCTGTCTTCTATTGAGGAATTTTGTGAATAGGCGATATCGTGTACTCGACACGCGTCGTCCAACGGATTGATATCGGTGTCTCCTCTTGCAAGTCTTTTATCGAGTTTGGTACCTGGACCACAAAATCTGTAGCCTGAAATGTGTAATTCGATGGGAAGTTTATCGATCAGAGAATAAAGCACACCCTCTCCGTGGTAGAGCAACATGAAGACTGACGTGTAGGAAGTTCGAAAACTCTGCATATACCTAATGAAATGAAAAATATATCATCACATGATGAAGATCATTCAACAAGAACTGATGTTGCCCATTGTGAATTTGGATGAAATTTTGTCAACCAAACCACCAGTGAATAGTAAACATGGGAAACTGCTTCCCCATTCGTTCAGAGCAATCTTCTGCGGACCAAGCGGATGTGGAAAGACCAATGCGATGCTTTCCCTGCTGTTCAATCCAAATAGCGCGAAATTCAAGAACGTTTACGTGTATTCAAAGTCGTTGTACCAACCGAAATATCAATTGCTGCAACAAGTGTTGGATTCAGTGAAAGGTGTTGGGTATTTTCCCTTTAAAGAAAATGATGATGTCATCAGTCCATCAGAAGCGAAAAATAATTCGATGTTCATTTTCGATGATGTATCATGCGACAAGCAGCAAAAAATTCGAGAATATTTTTCAATGTGTAGACACAAGGATATTGACGTAGCATACCTATGCCAGACTTTTTCTAAGATACCGAAGCAGCTGGTGCGAGACAACAGTAACCTGTTGGTGTTATTTCGACAGGATGAAATGAATTTGAAGCATGTGTTCGACGAGCATGTCTCACCAGACATGTCATTCGATAAATTCAAAGCATTGTGCTCAGAGTGTTGGAATTCCAACGAAAAAACTTCCGATATGAATGCTGGCAGATATAGAAATGGTTTCGATAAGTTCATAAGACTGTAATCTCTGGACCATTCATCAAGATGACGTCAACCAAGATGCATGATGATGTTGCTGATGCGCTGCGCAAGAAAAAAATCAACGAACTATCGAAATCAATCAGAAGAAAATATTTAGTACTAAAATTGGGCAAGTCTGAGGATGATGATGCGTTACAGAAGATATTCCAACCACTGACATCACCTTTGAAACAAATTGCCACCACGTCAAAGGTAATAAAAGAAAAACTCGATGGAACGCTTTCAAACATCAAGCGAAGCAGAGCAAAATCGTTGGGGTTGAAGAAGGAGAAGAAGGAGGAAGAGAATGGGGAGGTGGAGAGGGAGCAATCGGATTTGAACCAAACTAATTTCATACCTATGATGGATGTGGCTGATAATGCTGGGCATACTGAAGATGATGATGAGGATGGTTATGACGATGCTGATGATGAACTTTTTGTAGAGTGTGGAAATATCTCACCGGCTGCAATACATGATTACGTTGATCAGTATCCTGCGATGGCTCAAAAATATCTGACTGAATACTGAACAAATGATGAAAATATCGATACGGTTTATGGCCCCAAATATGATCCAGTAACATCGAAATGGTCCCTCAACGGAAAAGAAATGAATTTCCATCGAAGAACTGGAGATATACTTCTTGATGGCTCTCGGTTCCGTGGCACCCCAGGCCTCTATCAATTACTCTTCTATAATGATCCATCCTTTGCCAAAGATGATACGGACCCATACAAGCAAATACTCTTGCTCACCAAAGCTCATCTGAATTCTGCAGGACGTATGAAGTCTTCCTCTAGACTCAAATACGTAGAAATTATTCGTCCAATGTTCAGATCCAATTCCAGTGGTCGTGGTTTGAAGTTGACATACAACACAGCACCTATCGAATACATGTATTGGGATGATCCAAACGAATTGGTGGATAGATTGAAGTTGCTCATTGCATCACAGCAAGCCGGAAATACATCAAACGATAACGAGATTGTTGCCATCTTGAACGAATTAGAAGAGGCAGGCATAATAAAACATGTGTGACATTTCCATGACAACTTCCGTGACAGTTCCGTGACACTTCCTTGACACTTCCATGACAGTTCCGTGACAGTTCCGTGACACTTCCTTGTCACTTCCGTGAACTTCCGTTACACTTCCTTGACACTTCTGTGACAGTTCCGTGACACGTCCATGGCATGTCTATGAGTGAAGGGGCTAATAATTGGCGAGGCAAAGTGTCGACCATTATTGATAACGTACAATACTTTAGTCATCAGCATAATGAGTCTCGACAAATTCGGACGTGGTTCGTTTCCACGCTCAGCTCAGATGGTGACAGTCAGATCTGGATTTTCACATACTCCAACCGGGGTGATATTGATGTTGGTCATTTGAAGATGTGTAACGTAAAACTGCCAACAGATGTCGCTGATGTTGCAAACAAACAATATGTGGATGAAGTTATATCGCAAATAAAGTTAGATTTCAAGATTGCTCTCGATAATTACGGTGAAAAAATCCGGAATTACCTTGCTGGCTTCAGCAACGAAATAATCGAAGAAAGGAAGAGAGTGGATGTACATGATCTGAAACTGGCAACGTTCAATACAAACTTTGTTCAGTTGTCTGGCATAGTGCACAAGATCAACATACATGTGGAGCAGCTTCGCAACAACTCTCTACCAAAACTCGAAAGCGACATCGACTTGAATGTGGAAAATATTCTAGAACTTGTCGATAAGATTGAAAACACTGTGAAGAGTTTGCACGATTTGAAGGCTGAGCAACAACACAGCCGTGATAAAGAACGCCAGCTTGCTGATGTCATTGATCGAATGAAAAAAGATCTGGCCAAGATTGCTATCACTCCAAAATCTACGACAACACCACCGCCACCGAAAAGGAAGCCTCCTGTGTAAAACCCATCATATAAACTCCTAATCCAACGAAGTCAATATGTCACATTCTAAAGAAAAAATCCAACTCGTCAATGAATTACATAGACCTGCTAGGAAAAAATTTCCAAGGCGCCGCATTATCATCAAAGGTTTGGATGACTTATGGCAAATGGATCTAGCCGAAATGCGACCTTATACCTCTGTAAATAATGATCACAAGCTGATAATGGTCGTGATTGATTGTTTTTCCAAGTACCTATGGACTAGACCACTAAAATCAAAAACTGGTGCTGAAATCGCTCGTGCATTTGCTGATATTCTATCGCATGCCAACAACAGAATTCCCAAGAATTTGCAAACCGATCAAGGTACTGAGTTCTACAACGAAAAGTTTCAAAGTCTGATGAAAAAGTTCTCCATCAACCATTATCATACGTACACCATAATGAAGGCAGCCATTGCTGAACGTGTTATACGAACATTGAAGGAAAAACTGTACAAATTCTTCAGTTTGAATGGCTCATACCGTTGGATAGATGTCCTGCCTGAAATCACGGAAAATTATAATAACACGAAACATATGACGATTAGATGCAAGCTCAGTGACGTCACCAAAGCCAACGAACAAGATATTTTAAAATCCACGTACAACCACATCAAAATTGCTGGAATTAGAAAAATCGATGTTGGTGACATTGTGAGAATAAGCAAAGCCAAACATGTTTCCGAAAAGAATTATACGCCAAATTGGACTACTGAACTATTTAAAATCGTAAAAGTTCGTATTACGAAACCTACTACATACATCTTGGAAGATTGGAAGATTTGCATGGTTCTCCGATCAAAGGTGCTTTTTATCCTGAAGAATTGCAAAAAACTATAAATCCTGACATCTATCTAGTGGAAAAAGTTTTAAGAAAGAGGGGTAAAAAGGTGTTTGTCAAATGGCTAGGATTCGATGATACACACAACAGCTGGATTGATTCCAACAATAAATTATAATGCAAACATATGGAAAAGAAGCACACATTCAATGGCTATGAGAGGGCCTTTCATCGATCACTAACAAATAACCTGTTATTCCAATCTGCCGGATGTTATGATCAGTCAACAGTTATGGTATAAATAATGAGGACTGAAACTTTCAACACATCAGTTCGAGAACAATGAGTGAAGACTCTGGTTATTCATCCAGTGAAGTGGTTTCCGAAGACGGTAGTTTTAGATCATCATCATCATCAATGATGGGTTATTATGGTGATGTCAATACATATTTGGACATGATTGAGCAAGCAGCGAAAGCCGAATCGTACCTCCTGCTGACTTCATCGTTCCAGTTGTCCACCTACATGATTCAGTGCGGACTTAGTCCAGCTAGACAGTTTAGTCCGAACATCATCCTGAAGAAATCCTTCCATCCAACGAAAATTTCGTTCTCCACATATGAATGGGCCACCTTCATCGATTCGCTGTATAAGGTACAACAAGACTTTTTTGAAGCACCCCTGCCCTGTTTCATTGATGAATATGATCCTGCCGTTACCACCTGCGGAGACTATATCACCATAACCAAATTCGTTTGCGATGGTGTCAAAATGTTGTCACTAACCAAATACCACATCACATTCGAATTGGTGGAAGAGGATGTTGCAGACATTTTGAGTGCTGAAATGTGCATTGTTTCACATCGAGTTAATTTAATCAATGACTTAGATTCTTTCATGTTTTATCAGAATATTATGAATGTAATAGCTGAATGGATGGAAAATAAACTGACTGTTTTGAGTGCACAAGAGCTTATATTAGGGTTTTGCGATGTTTGCAATAGCATGTCTAGTAACGCTCTCAGAGAATATCTATATTTCTGTAAAAATGATTTGATGGCTGATTTGAATAAAAACCTGTGAAATATGTGACTCGTTTCTCATTTATTTCATCAGTCTACAACTTAACGCGAAACTAGTAGCATCTGAAATATTTTAGCTCTGCTCGAAAAATCATGAAGTCTGAAATAGCTGTGCTATTGGAGTTTATAAAATCTCCCGCTTTGACTTTGACGAAATTCACTGAACAAGAATTGCAGTACATTCCAGTAGAATGTCTCATTGAATATGCAGATCCTTATGGGCTATTAAGGGTGTGGCACAAACTTCCTCAAGAATATCGCAGCAACTTTAACCTATAAATCAAACTGCCATGCTTCGTTCATTATAATCTTCTCGATTGGACCACACACTGGGATGGACCGCCATCTTCTCAAGAGGCATGTCATTTTGGTAGGAAAGGGTTACTCAAATAAATAGATTATTTATCTTCGTTTTCGTATTCTTTCACCCTCATGGGCCGCCCTGTATATATTTTTTTTCAATCTTCATCCACTCAAACACCCTGTATATGAAAATTCAATCTTGTTATTGTCATTAAAGTCACAGTTTGAGGAATGGGTAAACGAGCGCGCGCTTATCATTCTAAGGGATCTCTCGCTTTGCTGGAACTTCGAACGCCATGAAGGTAACGGTATGACGTCACCCACTTCAAAATAAATAAATAATCCAAGTATTCGTTTCCAATACGAGCGCGCGCTTATCATTCTACGGGATCTCTCGCTTTGCTGGATCTTCGAACGCCATGAATCGAGACAGCGTTGCCCTACACCAATAATGTAACAATATTAACATCCAAACACATACGTCCGACAACGTTGCAGCGCCGAGCGCTCGAGCCTCACTCTACCACGATAGATCCGTTGTAAAGATAGGCGAGCGTCAGCGATGGATATTATTTTCAACTCAAAGTTTCTTATCTCTGGAATACATCTCTCGCTTCACTCTACCTTGATGGATCCGTTGCGAAGATAAGCGCGCGCCAGCGATGGATAACCCGTTTGAATAGCATTAAAATAATTGAAATATCACGGAGGTCGGAATACCACAGTGCGTATATTCGCTGCCTCATAATGCAAAGGTCCCTGGTTCAATTCCCCCCAGCGGTGACAGCTTTTTTTAATTTATTTATTTAAAAATTCATCATGATGATAATGATGCCGCCGCCATCTTGTTATTGTCATCAAAGTGTTATTTGTTGCGGTTTCGATAAGCTCGCGCTCCCGCTACCCCGCTTCCCCGCTAGAACACAGGCTGCGTTCCAGTTAAGATTAAAGCATGTATTTCCCTATGCTGATAGTCGTGCTCTCTTAATTTTAACTACTCATGTTAGATGATAAAATAGAGGGATGCAGTGTGCTGACTGATGTTGTCGAAGTATCTTCACTAGCCTATTGTTCTCGTTATATGTCCTTCGATGTCGTCTTATATAATCGTTGCGAGCCAATATGCTCCAGAGGTATCCATGTGAGATGTTAGAGTACAGAGATACATTGTGCGTACTGATGTTGTCGAAGTATCTAAACTTGCCTATTGTTCTCATTATATGTCTTTCGAAGTCGTCCTATATGGTCAGTGCGATCGTATCTGCTATAACTATAGGCATGTCAGATGCCAGAATGCGACGGTACTCTCATTTTATTCTATTCATTTCAATTTACAAACTCAACAGGTTGCCCCAATTACAAAGTAGGAAGTATAGTAAGTACAGTAAAATAGACTTATATGTAGTCACTTAAAAAACATCTCACAGTTCATCATATATTCTAGATCTAAATCTATTCGAACTCAACGAGAAAATATCACAAGAATGAGATATACCATCGTATGTTTTACACATAGTATTTAAAGGTCCAGCAGAGTGGATATTCGTTCGATGAGCATCTTTATAAAATGTGTTTGTTACAGGTGTAGAATATGCTGGTACATTGAAGTTGATTTGTGATAGAAGACAGATGTCATCCACATTGCCATGTATCAGTTTATGAAGAAACAGCATACTGGCGACTGTTCTTCGGTTCTCAAAAGAAGATAAGTTGTATTTAAGTGAAAGTGTCGCCCTTGAAACATCATTGTTGTAGTGCCCAGTTCCTTCGTAATGTAGAAATCGCAAGAACTTATTTTGAACTCTCTCGATAGTATATTTATGACACTCGTAATAGGGTAATAGGGATTCCATATGATTGCTCTGTTATATGTATTAGATCAGTTGAATCATTCTGTATTAATATCTTGAAGATGTTGCGATTGAATCATACTGTATTTGTATTGTCATTGTGACTGAGCATGTCATTGAATAAACGTTGCTTCTAGAGTCAGACAGATAGATCTCATTTTTATTACAAAAAGTATTAAATAAAACATGGTGTCAGGTTATAACTGAAGAATCCACGATGGAGAAGAAGTTCGAAGAGTTGTTGGAACAATTCAACATTCTTAAAAGTACAACTCAAGAGATAGAAAAGGTCAACAAACAAACAGAAGAACGTCTAGCAAATATAGTGAAGGAGAATGAAAAGTTGAAACATATTCAACAAAATTCTATAGAAACAAAAACAACAGTGCCATTACCAGCCCCAATCAAGTTGGAAGGGGATATAAAGAACAATATTGAATATTTTGAGAAAATGTGGCTGAACCATCTATTGATAACAGGATTAGCAAATCAATCAGAGGAAGTGAAAATTGCTCTCTTGCTGTCATGCATCGGGGAGGAATCATGCAAGATATTATATAAAATAGAAAATGTCCAAGAATCAGAACAAACAGCAGACAATTTGTTAGCAGTTTTGAAAAAACATTTAGCACCAGCATTGAATGTGAGATTTGAGCGATATTTGTTCAATACAATCAAACAAGAAGAGAATGAATCATATCATACATATATCATTAAATTAAGAGCTATGGCAAAAACGTGTCAGTATGGTGATATGGAAGACGAATTATTACTTGACAAAATAATTTGCTCCATAAAAGATAAGCAGATGCAACAAAAATTATGGCTGAAAGTTGATATTAAATTGGAAGAAGCGATACAAATATGTAAATCTTCGGAAGTCGCTGAAAATCAGCTCAAACAGATGCAACCCATTACCAATGAAATACATAAAATCCAAAATAGAAGAAGAGAAACTGACAAAAGGAGTTATAATGAAGATAATAAAATATGCAAGTTTTGTGGGTACCAATGGCACAAGAAACTGACAGACTGTCCAGCTAGAGAGCAGAAATGCAATTTCTGCAATAGAAATGGACATTTCCAATCAGTTTGCTTCAACAGGGTAAAAAAAGAAATAAGAGAAATTGAAATAACACAAGATGTGAAGAAAGAACTAGTGGACCACATTTTTCAGATAAATTCAACTAATGCGAAAATCACTCAATTGATAGAGGTGATAACAGACAAAAATATTATAAAAGATGTATTATTTCAACTAGACACGGGTGCGACCTGCAATGTAGTAGGTTTGAAGAATCTAGAAGAAATCTATGATGAGCAAAATATTAAATTGAATCATTCAAGAACTACCCTGAAGGTTTTCGGTGGTTCTGTTATAAAACCAGTTGGTTCAAAAATTATCAAAATAAAAACTGATGGGATGGTTCGTAATCTTGAATTTCAAGTAGTGGAATTCAAACATGATCCACTTTTATCAGCCAATGCATGTGAAGAATTGAGATTGATAAAATATTGTAAAGAAGTCCAAACAACTAGATCATCAGATAAATCAACTCAAGATATAATGGAAGAATTCAAAGAAATATTTCAAGGTATAGGAAAACTTTCAGGAGAAGTGAATTTGGAAGTTGTAAAAGACAGTAAACCAATCAGAGAATCTCCAAGAAGAATTCCAATAGCATTAAGAGAGGAACTTAAAAAAGAAATAGATAGCATGAAAGAAATGGAAATAATAACAGAAGAAACAAACTATACAGATTGGGTTAGTAATGTTACAATAGTAAAAAAGAAAGACAAAATTCGGATATGTTTAGATCCTACACATTTGAACAAAGTATTGAAAGATACAAAACAACAGCTGCCTACTTTGGATGAAATTTTGCCTGAAATAAACAAAGCGAGAATATTTTCTACTGTGGATGCTAAAAAAGGATTTTGGCAATTAAAGCTAAGCGAAGAAAGCAGTAAAATGACAGCTTTTTGGACACCGTTCGGAAAATATAGGTACCTGAGGTTACCTTTCGGTATTTCGACAAGTATGGAATTGTTTCAGAAGAAAATGTTGGAAATAATCCAAGGATTAGAGGGAGTATTCGTGATAGCAGATGACATACTGATAATAGGTAGAGGAGAGTCAGAAGAACAGGCGATGAAAGACCACAACCAAAATTTAGAAAGACTATTCGCGAGACTAAAAACAGAAAATTTGAAATTAAACCGAGAAAAAGTAAAATTGTGCCAAAAATCGATACAGTTTTACGGTCATTTGTTAACTGATAGTGGTGTAAAAGCAGATCCTATCAAAACTTCAGCAATTTTAAATATGCCAGCTCCTCAGAATGTCGGTGATGTGCAGCGATTCCTAGGAATGGTAACTTATTTGTCCAAATTTGTAAGAAAATTGGCAGATATATCAGAGCCATTGAGGAAACTGACACATAAAAATGTTGAATTCAGGTGGGAAAATGAGGAATGTTCGGCATTTGAAGAAATAAAGAAAAGAATTGCTGAAATAACGGAATTGAAGTATTATGACATAGAAAGGCCAGTAAAAATAGAAACAGATGCGTCAAGTTTTGCTTTAGGGTGTGTTTTAATTCAAGATGAACGTCCCGTAGCGTATGCATCAAAAACATTAACAGCAACACAGAAAAATTACGCACAAATAGAACGGGAAATGCTAGCAATAGTATTTGCATGTAGGAGATTTGACCAATATATTTGTGGCAAAAGAGTTCTTATAGAAACTGACCATTCACCTTTGGTGAATATTTTAAAAAAACCGCTCCTGAAAGTCCCAAAACGGTTACAAAGTATGATTTTGAGTTTGCAGAGATATAACATAGAATTGAAATATAAACAAGGTAAAGATATCATCATAGCAGATACATTGTCAAGAGCACCAGAAAATATTCATAATAATGAAAAAGCAGTGGATATTTATTGGATGGAAGAGGAAGAGAGTTTTGATAGGATATGTACTTTGACAAATTTGAAAAATCAACGGAGCTTTGAGGATATTGGAACGATAGGATTTCAAGATAGCACTTTGAAAAGAATAGTCGAAGAAACAAAAAAGGATGCGACGTGCAGTAAACTGATTGATATAATAAGAAAAGGATGGCCAGAGCGAAAAACAACACTAGAAGATGATCTGAAAATATATTGGAATTTCAGAGATGACTTGATCATTGAAGATGAGTTGTTATTAAAAAATTCACAAATACTTATACCATCAAATATGAGACGGGAAATGATTGAAAAATTACACTGTGGACATATGGGAATAGAGAACACGAAGAAAATTGCTAGAGAAAGTATGTTTTGGCCAGGCATTTCTTCAGACATAGAACAAAAAATAAAGTCATGTGAAATTTGTGCAAAATTCGCACCCAACCAAAAGAGAAACCTAATGATGACAGTAGAAACACCAGAATTTCCTTTCCAAATAATGAGTATGGATATTTTTGAGATAGCAATAAATGGTTTGCAAAGAAAGTTCCTAATTCTGGTTGACCATTTCTCAGACTTTTTTGAAATGGACGAACTGAAGAGTATGGCAGCCAAAGAAATCATAATTTCGTGTAAAAGACATTTTGCGAGATATGGTACACCTCAATTGGTCATCACAGACAATGGCGGAAGTTTCGTTAATAAAGAATTTGAGCTGTTTCAGAAAGAGTGGAACTTCGAACATAAAACTTCTAGCCCTCACCACCAACAAGGGAATGGAAAAGCAGAGGCAGCAGTCAAAATAGCTAAGCAGCTCATGAAGAAGTCTGTAGAAGAAAGAAGTGATTTTTATCAAATGTTGTTGGTATGGAGAAACACGCCAAACAAGGTGAATATCAGTCCAGCTAAACGTTTGTTGGGAAGATGGTTACGCTGCGAGATTCCCAATAGGGATTTGAATCAACATACTCCAGAATATGAGGATGTGCAAGAAAGAATAAATGCAAAGAAAGAATATATAGCGAAGAATTACAATAAAGGTGCAGAAAATAGAGAATGTGAGATGACAATAGGACAAAATATTTTCTTCAAAGAAAAAATGGATGATAATGAATGGAAGAAAGGGAAAATACTAAGCAAAGTTGATGATCGGTCCTATAACATTGAAAACGACAAAGGAAATACAATAAGAAGAAATGAAATAATGATAAAACCGAACATGAATAATGAACAATTGGATAAAAGATTAGATGGTATAGAAAATGATGAAAATAGGCAGATACAAGACGCACCGTTAGCTGTTAGAAGAGATAAAAGAATCATAAAAATTCCTGAAAGATTTCAGAGTTAAA
The DNA here is from genome assembly GCA_918026855.4 of Phaedon cochleariae. Taxonomy (NCBI): domain Eukaryota; kingdom Metazoa; phylum Arthropoda; class Insecta; order Coleoptera; family Chrysomelidae; genus Phaedon; species Phaedon cochleariae. Next base: position 20,438,657 of record OU896718.1, on the reverse strand, counting down.
AAAGGGGATGTTATATGTATTAGATCAGTTGAATCATTCTGTATTAATATCTTGAAGATGTTGCGATTGAATCATACTGTATTTGTATTGTCATTGTGACTGAGCATGTCATTGAATAAACGTTGCTTCTAGAGTCAGACAGATAGATCTCATTTTTATTACAAAAAGTATTAAATAAAACATGCTCCATATTCTACTATACTCCTCACGAATGAAATATACAGTATTTTTATAGAGTCAATATTTGTAAATTGCCGCGTATTACGAATAATAAATCCGTACATTTTTGACGCTTTCCGCGCTGCATTTGCCATATGCGCTCGAAATGAAAGTTCAGTATCAAATGTCACTCCCAGGTCACACATTTCAGAAACTCTGGTTAGCGCTACCCCTTCCATAGTATAATCAACTAAGATAGCGTTCCTCTTCCGGGTGTAAGTCATTTGATAACATTTGCTCACGTTGAAAAAAAGTTCATTCTTTTTCGACCAATCTTCAAGTGCATCTATATTGGATTGTATTATATGACAATCTTGGTCAGTCCTGATTGTCCTAAATATTTTCAGGTCATCCGCAAAGAGTAGAACCTGCGACCCATTTATTACCTCTGGCAGGTTATTTACAAACAGAAAAAACAACAAGGGGCCCAAATTAGATCCCTGAGGGACACGTGAAGTTGCAATGAAGTATTCAGAATCATATCCTCTCACCACCACTTTTTGTTTTCGGTTCAGTAGGTATGATGCTGATAGAGACAGCAAATCATTGTGGAATCCAAATTCATATTTCAACTTATGCAGAAGTATTTTATGGGGAAATTTGTCGAAGGCCTTAGCAAAATCCGTATAGATGACGTCCACTTGGCCATTCTTGTCTAAGACCTCCGACAAGTATTGAGTGAAGTTACAAAGATTGGTGATTGTTGATATTTTCTTGAAGAATCCATGCTGAGCTATAGCTATCGACATAGACACTTGAATATATATGCGCTTATAAATGATAGTCTCAGAAAGTTTAGCTGGTGCAGACAATATAGCAATGGGTCTATTGTTTTTTATATTAGATTTGTTACCTTTTTTGAGGACAGGGCAGATTTTTACTTCTTTCCAAGTATCAGGAAAATTATTGGTCTTCAAACATAGGTTAAATATTATTTTCAGCGGATATTGAAGAAAATTGATAAGATTATTAAAAACACTAGGTGGATGATCATCAGGGCCGACAGATTTTTTTATTTTCATGGAATTTTCTGCTTCAAGAATATCTATATATTCAATTGACTGCATCAGCATGCTATGTATTGTATTGTATTGTATACAGAGCCAAAGTATGAGGCAAAACCATTGGAAATGTCACCACCATTTGTATACTCGTTACCATCAAGCTCCATACTGGAAGGTATACCAGAACCTGATTTGTTGTTATTTACAAAATGCCGAAAACCCCTTGAATCATTCACAATTCCCCTTTGTATTCTATTGAGATATCTATCATATGCAACATGTATATCGTTTTTTATTTTGGATCTTAGTGCAATAAAACGGTTTCTAGATTCCTGGATGTTATTTTTCTGCAATGCCTTCCTCAGTTTCTCCTTGAGCTTTATATAATTAATTATATCTTTGGTGTACCAAGTAGGATATGTTTTAGATTTTCTGTATTTTGAGACACAAATGTTGAATGAATCAAATAGTTTTTGATAGAAGAAGTCTACAGCTAAATTAGGGTTAGTTATTAGCTCAAGGCCAGACCAGTCTATAGTATCAAGCAGGTGATAGAGTAGGTTGTGATTAGTTTTCCTGAAGTTAAAATATCGAACCGAGCTGGCAGATAATTCTTTGTCATCCTTCCGAGACATTGGTAGGGTAATGAGCAATGTTGGGTGACATCTGTCTTCATCAACAAATTCAAAGGAGTTTCTGACTACAGTACATTCGAGCTTTGATATGACTACATCTAGTATACGATTAAGATTATTAACAATGCAGTTAAATAGCTGTACTTCAAAAAAATTAAGGAAATTCAGAAATAATTCTAGATAGGAATCATCATGAGCTACAATGTTGCCACTGTAATAATTGTTCAATTGGGAAACATTGAAATCGCCCAATATTAGGAAGTTGTGGTTGTATAGGAAATATAGGTTTTCAAGATAGCCTAGAAGATCATCCTTGACAGCTAGGGAACAACTAGGTGATATAAATATGACAAGAATGTATATGCAGTTTGCATCACAAGTGTAAACATATCAATTAGCTCACTTTTATATTTGTTCTTCAATGCCAACAGGACACCACCACCCCTTCTAATATCATCACGATTTCTGACCCTGTGCACAGTATATGTATCAGGGAAGATTTCGGCATCATAAACACTGTTGTGTAGCCAAGTCTCAGTTATGGCAATGGCCTCAAATTCGTCAGTAGTCATATGAACTGAATTTAGGAAGGTTGATGTCTTGGTATTAAGGCCTCTGACATTCTGGTAAGCGAGTACAAACATATTTGGCTCTCTTGGTACTTTGTAAATGAGGTTCAGTGAGTTTGCAAACAGATTTGAATCATTATCTTTTCTATCCAACTGCTACCAGTTGTTGTTGAAGGCGTAATCAATTCTGGTTTAGGCTTCATCACACTTTTTCTTGAACAATGGACACTCCACATCAAATGCTGTGTGGTGAGCATCTAGATGTAGGTTAACTTTTTCGTTTGTAATGGAGCAGTTTAGACTTTTCTGGGGGGTATCAATAACACAGTCCTTCGCACTATGACCAAAAGAGGCACATTTCCCACAGGTAAGTTCATTCTTGCATTCAACAGCCCTGTGACCATATTGACTACAATTGTAACAGCGCATTATTGAAACATAGTCATATACCGGACAAAGTTCGAATCCTATTGCCAGAGATCGCCCACCATCCATTATATTGCTATATACTAATGGATCACATTCAATCATTGCAAACCATGTTGATCGCATTTTTTTAAATATTTTGACACTGATGTCATGGTATCTTACATAATAGATGAGTTTTGCTTCCTGATGGCTGATATCTTCTATTCTAGTTACTTTGATAGAGGGCCTCTTTTTCGCGGGGACCACTGCTGAGAACTGCGTACCAAGATTGGATTTGATGGTACTGCTAATTCTGCCAGCTTCAAGTGCATCTTTGCATGCAATGACTACTCCGCCGTTTTCACAGTTACGCATTCTTGATATCCTCACACCCATTTCAGCTGGATTTATATTACTTTTTATAGCTTTCCTCGTAGAATCGCTGTTACCAGTGGAAACATATTCTAAGTCGAAGTTTCTTGTTCTGCCTGTTGTGTGCGTTGTACCTGTTTTTTTTTTGTCGTCTCATATGATCGTTGCGTACTGATATGCTACAGAGGTATCCATGTGGGATGATAAAATACAGAGATACAGTGAGCAGACTGATGTTGTCGAAGTTTCTTCACTTGCCTTTTGTTATCGTTATATGTTCCTCGAAGTCGTCTCATATGGTCGATGCGAACGTATCTGCTATTGCTGTGGGCATGCCAGATGCTAGGATGGGAAGTAACAATGTAAACATTGTCATAGTCGAAGTTTCTTGTTCCGCCTTTTGTGTGCGTTACACCCGCTTCGATGTCGTCTCATATGATCGTTGCGAACTAATGTGCTCCAAAGGTATTCATTTGAGATGATAGATTACAGAGATACAGTGTGCAGACTGATGTTGTCGAAGTATCTCCACTTGCCTATTGTTCTCGTTATATGTCCTTCGGAGTCGTCTCATATTGAGAGTGCGATCGTATCTGCTATAGCTGTAGGCTAGAATGCGAAGTAACAGTGTGAACATAGTCACAGTCGAGATTTCTTGTTCTGTCTGTTGTGTGCGTTATACTCGCTCCGATATCGAGTTATATGATCGTTGCGAACAAATATGCTCGTCGTCTCATATGGTCAGTGCGATCGTATGTCTTCCAACTTCAGGCATGTCAGATGCTAGAATTCCGAGCCACAGTGTGAACATAGTCGAAGTCGAAGTTCCTTGTTCTGCCTGTTGTGTATGTTATACCCGCTCCGATGTCGTGTCATATGATCGTTGTCCACTAATATGCTCCAGAGGTATCCATGTGAGATGATAAAATACAGAGATACAGTGTGCAGACTGATGTTGTCGAAGTATCTTCACTCGCCTATTGTTTTTGTTATATGTCCTTCGAAGTCGTCTAACATGGTCAGTGCGATCGTATGTCTTCCAACTTTAGGCATGTCAGATGCTAGAATTCCGAGCCACAGTGTGAACATATTCGAAGTCTACCTATAAGATGCATACCCGACTTATTATTATGATTGATAAATTCGAAGTTTTGGCGATCACGCCGGTTTACCGACTATGGATTGTTGGAATCGAAGTTTTTGGTAGAATTGAAAAATTTTAGTTCTCCACACGCATATATTGTGCTGTCATATAATGCTTCTTGAAAGGGCAATTCAGATGCTAGGATGCAAAGTTACAGTGCGAACATAGTCGAAGTCGAAATTTCTCGTTCTTCCTGTTATGTGAGTTATGCCCTCTTCGATGCCGTCTTCAATGATCGTTGCGAACTCATATGCTTCAAAGGCACACATGTGCGATGATAGAATACAGAAATACAGTGTGCAGACTCATATAGTCAGTAGGTCAGTTCCATCGTATCTGCTATAACTGTAGGCATGTCAGATCCCAGAATGCAAAGTTACAGTGTGAACAAAGTCGAAGTTCATTGTTCTCCTCATTGTGCGTAAAGCCCGCTTCGATGCCGTCTTATATGATCTAAACGAAACATTCTGCTCCAATAGTATCCATGTTAGATGATGAAATAGAGGGATACAGTGTGCAGACTGATGTAGTCGAATTATCTTCACTCGCTTATTCTCCTTGTTATATGTCCTTCAAAGTCGTCTTATATGGTCAGTGCGATCGTATCTGCTATAGCTGTAGGCATGTCAGATGCTAGAATGCAAAGTTACAGTGTTAACATAGGCATAGTCGAAGTTTCTTGTTCTGCCAGTTGTGTGCGTTATACCCTCTCTATTCTATCATCTCACATGGATACTATTGAAGCAGACGAGTTCGCAATGCCCATATGAGACGACTTCTGAGCGTGTATAACGTACACAACTTGCAGAACAAGAAACTTCGACTTCGACAATGTTCACACTGTAACTCTGCAGTCTAGCATCTGACATGCATACAGTTGATGCAAGAACGATCGCAGTGACCGTATGAGAGGACTTTGGAGGGATTATTACGGGCACAATAGGCGAATGAAGACTTCATCGTTGAGCACACTATATCTCTCTTTCCTATCATCTTACATGGACACTATTGAAGCAGACAAGTTCGCAATGACCATAAAACACGACTCCCAAGCAGGAATTACGCACACAGCATGCATAACAAGAAACCTCGACTTCGACTATGTTGACACTGTTACTCTGCTGTATAACATCTAGCATGCATACAGTTGATGCACTATTGGAGCAGACAAGGTCACATTGACCATATACGACTACTTTCAAGCGAGTATAATGCACACAGCTCGCAATACAAGAAACTTCGACTTCGACTATGTCAACACTGTAACTCCGCAGTCTAGCATCTGACATGCACACCGTTGGAGCATAAACGATTGCAGTGACCGTATGAGACGACATTGAAGGGTATAAAACGAGTACAATCGGCAAATGGAGACACATCGACTTCATCGTTGTGCGATATAGTGTATATCTCTCTCCAAAGGTATTCATTTGAGATGATAGATTACAGAGATACAGTGTGCAGACTGATGTTGTCGAAGTATCTCCACTTGCCTATTGTTCTCGTTATATGTCCTTCGAAGTCGTCTCATATTGAGAGTGCGATCGTATCTGCTATAGCTGTAGGCTAGAATGCGAAGTAACAGTGTGAACATAGTCACAGTCGAGATTTCTTGTTCTGTCTGTTGTGTGCGTTATACTCGCTCCGATATCGTGTTATATGATCGTTGCGAACAAATATGCTCGTCGTCTCATATGGTCAGTGCGATCGTATGTCTTCCAACTTCAGGCATGTCAGATGCTAGAATTCCGAGCCACAGTGTGAACATAGTCGAAGTCGAAGTTCCTTGTTCTGCCTGTTATGTATGTTATACCCGCTCCAATGTCGTGTCATATGATCGTTGCCCACTAATATGCTCCAGAGGTATCCATGTGAGATGATAGAATACAGAGATACAGTGTGCAGACTGATGTTGTCGAAGTATCTTCACTCGCCTATTGTTTTTGTTATATGTCCTTCGAAGTCGTCTAACATGGTCAGTGCGATCGTATGTCTTCCAACTTTAGGCATGTCAGATGCTAGAATTCCGAGCCACAGTGTGCACATATTCGGAGTCTACCTATAAGATGCATACCCGACTCATTGTTATGATTGATAAATTCGAAGTTTTGGCGATCACGCCGGTTTACCGACTATGGATTGTTGGAATCGAAGTTTTTGGTAGAAATGAAAAATTTTAGTTCTCCACACGCATATATTGTGCTGTCATATATGCTTTTTGAAAGGGCAATTCAGATGCTAGGATGCAAAGTTACAGTGCGAACATAGTCGAAGTCGAAATTTCTCGTTCTTCCTGTTATGTGAGTTATGCCCTCTTCGATGCCGTCTTCAATGATCGTTGCGAACTCATATGCTTCAAAGGCACACATGTGCGATGATAGAATACAGAAATACAGTGTGCAGACTCATATAGTCAGTAGGTCAGTTCCATCGTATCTGCTATAACTGTAGGCATGTCAGATCCCAGAATGCAAAGTTACAGTGTGAACAAAGTCGAAGTTCATTGTTCTCCTCATTGTGCGTAAAGCCCGCTTCGATGCCGTCTCATATGATCTAAACGAAACATTCTGCTCCAATAGTATCCATGTTAGATGATGAAATAGAGGGATACAGTGTGCAGACTGATGTAGTCGAATTATCTTCACTCGCTTATTCTTCTTGTTATATGTCCTTCGAAGTCGTCTTATATGGTCAGTGCGATCGTAACTGGTATAGCTGTAGGCATGTCAGATGCTAGAATGCAAAGTTACAGTGTAAACATAGTCATAGTCGAAGTTTTTTGTTCTGCCAGTTGTGTGCGTTATACCCTCTCTATTCTATCATCTCACATGAATACTATTGAAGCAGACGAGTTCGCAATGCCCATATGATACGACTTCTGAGCGTGTATAACGTACACAACTTGCAGAACAAGAAACTTCGACTTCGACAATGTTCACACTGTAACTCTGCAGTCTAGCATCTGACATGCATACAGTTGATGCAAGAACGATCGCAGTGACCGTATGAGAGGACTTTGGAGGGATTATTACGGGCACAATAGGCGAATGAAGACTTCATCGTTGAGCACACTATATCTCTCTTTCCTATCATCTTACATGGACACTATTGAAGCAGACAAGTTCGCAATGACCATAAAACACGACTCCCAAGCAGGAATTACGCACACAGCATGCATAACAAGAAACCTCGACTTCGACTATGTTGACACTGTAACTCTGCTGTATAACATCTAGCATGCATACAGTTGATGCAGATACGACTGCAGTGACCATATAAGACAACTCTGGAAGGTATATAGCGGGTACAACAGACAAATGGAGATATGTCGACTTCATCGTTGTGCACACTATATCTCTCTATCCTATCATCAAACATGGACACTATTGGAGCAGACAAGTTCACATTGACCATATACGACTACTTCCAAGCGAGTATAATGCACACAGCTTGCAATACAAGAAACTTCGACTTCGACTATGTCAACACTGTAACTCCGCAGTCTAGCATCTGACATGCACACCGTTGGAGCATAAACGATTGCAGTGACCGTATGAGACGACATAGAAGGGTATAAAACGAGTACAATCGGCAAATGGAGACACATCGGCTTCATCGTTGTGCGATATAGTGTATATCTCTCTATCTAATCATTTTACATTGACACTATTGAAGCAGACAAGTTTGCATTGACCATATAAGACGACTTCCAAGCGATTATAACGCACACAACTTGCAGAACAAGAAACTCCGACTGTGACTTCGTTAACACTGTAACTCTGCAGTCCCACATCTGACATGCATACAGTTGAAGCAGATACGATGGCAGTGACCGTATTAGACGACTTTCGAGGGTATATAACGAGTACGATAGGCAAATGGGGATACATCGACTTCAACTTCGAACACACTATATATCTCTATCCTATCACCTCACATGAACACTTTTGAAGCAGACAAGTTCGCATTGACCATATGAGACGACTTCCAAGTGGTTATAATGCACACGATTTGCAGAATAAGGAACTTCGACTTCGACCATGTTCACACTGTAACTCTGCAGTCTAGCATAATTATGACATGCCTACAATTGAAGCAGATACGATGGCAGTTACCGTATGAGTCGACTTTGAAGGAAATATAACTAGTACAACAGGCGAATGGATATATCTACTTTATCGTCGTACACACTATATCTCTTCATCCTATCATCCCACATGGACACTATTGAAGCAAACGAGTTCGCACTGACCATATATGAGACGACTTCCAAGAAGGTATAACGCACACAGCTTGCAGAACAAGAAACTTCAACTTCGACTATGTTATCACTGTAACTCTGCAGTCTAGCATCTGAAATGCATACAGTTGAAGCAGATATGATCGTATTGACAAAAGACGACTTCAGAGGGTATATAGCATGTACAATTAATAGGCAGATGAAGATACATCGACTTCATCGGTGTGCACACTCTATCTCTCTATCCTATCATCTCACATGGATACTGTGGCGTATGCACACTCCGTATGATATATCTATCATGTTAATCTAGGATGATGACTGATTGTCATAATTCTCATTCTGAAAGACATGTCAGATTAGAAAACCATTTTCAAAAGATTAGGAAATATATTGAGATTTTCCATTGACCAGCTCCTTTTAATTCCAAACAAAACCCCTACAAATTGGTGACCCCGAGTAGCAGAACATCAAGCACTTATCAAGAAAAGAAATCCATCGCACTCAAAAAGGAGACAAAAACTTTTCAAGCAAGAAGAACTTATTCAAACGGATACCTATTGCTCCTTTGAACCTGAGTTGGACCCTACAATCAATCAAACCAGGAAGGATAGCCATTTTTATCAGTTCGAACGATTACGTAAGCTGGTTGGTTCAAGAGAACTTCAACTGAAACTTCCATCAACGAGAGTGGAGGCAAGAGAATAGAAGAAAAACTCATACTAATTTAAATTCATTGATTCTCCGAGTAAGTCGTATATCCCGCAAGCAACTTTTCCGCCAAATTTGTCATTATCTATCCGGAATACCAAATCTACCAATATCTCATAATATAATAATGATGTCAGTTGATATTGATAATGAAATTGCTGCTTCAGTCAAACTTCCACCATTTTGGCCATCTAAACCTGAAATATGGTTCCATCAGGTCGAGTCTCAATTTGCTATAGCTCGAATTACTGTTGATCGCACCAAATATAATTACCTCATAGCTGCTTTACCACTAGAAATTATATCGACTATGTTCGATATCATTGAAAATCCACCGACTGAAAAATTATACGAAAATCTAAAGAATAAAATCATACAACGACTCACAGCAAGTGAAGAAACTAGATTAGATTCTCTTCTATCACATTCCTATATTGGAGACAAAAAACCATCAGAATTTTACAGAGAAATGTTGAATTCAGTTGGTGGATCTTCCGTAGTTAGTAAACAGTTAATAATAAAATTGTGGGAAAGGAAATTACCTAAGACAATATTAGTTGCTTTAACTTCTTCAGGTAAAAAAGAAGTTGACGATATTCTAGACCTTGCTGATAAAATATGGGAAACATACCGTGGCCGAGATACATTTAATGATGTTCACTCAATTGATAAACAATCAACCTTACAGACAAGTTCAGAAAAAATTATGAAATCTTTTGCAGAGCTTTCAATAAAATGTTCCGAAACATTAGATGAATTGCGTGATAAACAAAAAAGTTTAGAATCACGTTTTAGCAATATGCAGGCAGAAATTTGTGAAATTCGCTCATCAGGTAATTCCAGAGGTAACCCTTTTTGCTCTTGCCAAAGGGGGCCTAATCGAACAAGATCAAATTCAAATTTACGTAGAGATAGTTCCCTATGTTTCTACCATCAAAAGTTTGGAAACAACGCGAGGAAATGTGGTGGTACCTGGTGTTCAAAATTTCAAGAATTTGAACAAAATTATCAAAAAAACTAACATGTCCAGTCTTGGAAGCGACACACGACCGGACGATGACATCGAGTCGCCGCTTATTCCTATTTGATTCTCTAACCAAATTACAATTTTTAGTCGATACAGGAGCCGATGTATCGATTATTCCGAGAAGTTTATTCGCAGATTTCAAAAAAGACACAGATGTTCTTCTTTCCGCAGTTAACGGCTCTTCTATACCTACTTTTGGTGAAAAATTATTAACTGTCAATATTGGACTCAGAAGAAATTTTTCTTTCATATTCACTGTTGCAGGAATCAATCGTCCTATAATTGGAGCAGATTTCCTTTCACATTTTGGTTTAATTGTTGACATGAAAAATAAACGCTTGATTGATCCAAAAACTACGCTTTGTATAAATGGAATTATTAAAAATTCAAATATACCCTTACCCAAGATATTTGCTATTCAAAATGAATTCACTGATCTTTTGAAATCATTTCCTTCCCTTATAGAAGACCCAGATTTCTCATTACCAGTCAAGCATTTGGTCAAACACCGAATTATTACAACTGGTGCATTACCCTTCATGAGGCCGCGCAGGCTAGATCCAAAAAAACATAAAATTGCAAAAGCAGAATTTGATCATATGATTCAACTTGGTATATGTCGACCTTCGAATTCATATGTTTCTTCACCACTTCATATGGTACCCAAGAGAGAACCAAATGATTGGAGACCTTGTGGCGACTATAGACAATTGAACGCTGTAACAGTCCCGGATAGATATCCCCTTCCACATATCCAAAATTTCAATCTACATGTTCAGGGTTGTAGTATTTTTTCTAAAATTGATTTAGTTCGAGCTTACCACCAGATTCCAATTTCGGAAGAAGACATTCCAAAAACCGCTGTTACTACGCCTTTCGGTCTTTTCGAATTTTCGAGAATGCCTTTTGGGCTCCGAAATTCAGCTCAAACATTCCAGCGTTTCATGAATGAAGTAGTGAACGGCCTAAATTTTGTTTTTGTATACATTGATGACATATTAATTGCCAGCAAAAATAAAGTTCAACACCTGGAACATCTCGAAATTTTATTCGAAAGATTGAATTCATTTGGTATCAATATTAAACCTTCAAAATGTGTATTTGGAGTATCCAAGTTGAATTTTCTGAGTCACGTTATCTCAGAACAGGGTATTGAACCATCTGAAGATCGTATACGAGTTATCAAAGAATTTCCACGGCCCAGTACATTGAAACAGCTACAAAGATTCTTGGGAATGATAAATTTCTACCATCGATTCATACCTAATATTGCTAAAATTTTAATACCATTACATTTACTGGTATCTAATCTTCAAAAACAAAAACAGAAAATCATTGGTACATGGGTGAAAGATTGCGAAGATAGTTTCATTCTGGCAAAAGAGGAATTGGCCAATGCTTCCATGCTGGTGCATCCTAAAGAAAACGGTAAAATAAGTGTTACAGTTGATGCATCTAGTACAGCAATCGGTGCATCATTGGAACAAGAAGATGATAAAGGATCAAAAAGACCTTTAGCATTCTTTTCTAGAAAATTGAGTGAAAATGAAAAACGGTATTCAACTTTCGATAGGGAACTTTTGGCAATATTCGCAGCAATTAAACATTTTCGTTATCATCTAGAAGGTATAGAGTTCGCCGTTTATACAGACCACAAGCCACTAACAACAGCTTTGTTCACTAAGACCGATAGAAGTCCACGACAAACACGACACATGGAATTTATATCACAATTCACTACTGATGTTAGACATGTGCAAGGAAGTATGAATGTGGTAGCCGATACTCTTTCGCGCTTGCATGAAGTTGAGATTTCTTCTTTAGAATATCTTGATATCCAAACATTGAGTTGTGCACAAATGAATGATTCTGAGTTACTTCAGCTCATCTCAAATGATTCCAAGAGAAATATCAATCTTCAAAAAACGCAAACACCTTCCTCAGGAATATCAATTTGGTGCGAAATTTCCGATGGTGTCGTACGACCATATATTCCAAAAAGTATGAGATATTCAGTTTTCGAGAAAGTGCATAGTATTTGTCATCCCGGAATACGGGCTACTAAAAAACTCATTAAAACAAAGTACTTCTGGCCACATATGAATACGGATGTAACAAAGTGGGCAAAAACATGCATCAAGTGTCAGAATTCCAAAGTTAATAGACACACTAGATCTGCAATAGGAAAGTTTGATATTCCACAGGGACGATTTGAGCACGTTCACCTAGATATAGTAGGACCATTACCTCCTTCTGGCGGATGTTCCTACATATTAACGATAGTAGAACGCTTTACTCGTTGGCCAGAAGCTTACCCAATCAGTAATATAACAGCGCATACCATCGCAAAAACTTTTTTCAATCATTATATATGTAGATTTGGTGTTCCCCATTCCATTACGACTGATAATGGGAAACAGTTTCAGTCAAATATATTTTATGATTTCACGAAATTCATCGGGGCTCATAAAATTCATACCACTTCCTATCATCCTCAGAGTAATGGGATGGTGGAACGATTTCATAGGAGTCTGAAATCGGCTATCATAGCTAGAGCAGATACAGATAACTGGAAAGATGAACTTCCAATTATATTGTTGGGTTTACGGGCCATGGTCAAGGAAGATCTTGATTGTTCTTCAGCAGAATTAGTATATGGTCAACCTCTACGATTACCTGGAGAGTTTTTTACAATGTCCCATGATATTATGGAATCATCAAATCTTTTAACGAAACTGAGACAAACTTTCACATCACTCAGACCAGTTCCCGCGAGAGAAAGGAATTATAATAAAACATTTGTCCACCCTGACTTGTTAAAATGCGATTACGTTTTCATTCGGGCTGATAGGTTGAGACCAGGTTTGATACCACCATATGAGGGTCCATTCAAAGTGTTGAGGAGGACTCCAAAAGTTATTTATATAAACAGATCAAACAAAGAGACACCTGTAAGTATAGACAGAACAAAACCAGCATATTTTCTTCAAGAGAGTTATGATAAAAATGAAGATATTGGTAGATCCAAAAAGGTGACCTTCTCTATAAATCCTGTTGATTATTTTCAATAATTTTGTATTTTATTTTTTTTTTGGCGGGGGAGTAAGTGTGGCGTATGCACACTCCGTATGATATATCTATCATGTTAATCTAGGATGATGACTGATTGTCATAATTCTTATTCTGAAAGACATGTCAGATTAGAAAACCATTTTCAAAAGATTAGGAAATATATTAAGATTTTCCATTGACCAGCTCCTTTTAATTCCAAACAAAACCCCTACAGATACTACTGTAGCAAGCGAGTCCGCGATGCCCATTTGAGACGTCTTCCAAGCGAGTATAACGCACACAACTTGCACAACAAGAAACTTCAACTACGACTTTATTTACACAGAAACTCTGCAGTCTAGCATCTGACATGCATACAGTTGAGCTGATATAATCGCAGTGACCATATAAGACGACTTTGGAGGGTATATAGAGAGTACAATAGGCAGATGAAGATACATCGACTTCATCGAAGTCTCTATATCATCATCTCACATGAAAACTATTGAAGCAGACGAGTTCGCAATGCCCATATGAGACGACTTTTGAACGAGTATAACGCACACAACTTGCAGAACAAGAAACTTCGACTACGATTATGTTTACACAAAAACTCTGCAGTCCAGCATCTGACATGCATACAGTTGAATCATATACGATTGCAGTGACCGTATAGGAAGAAAGTGAAGGGTTTTTAACGAGTACAATCAATAGGCAAATGAAGATACATCGACTTCATCGTTGTGCACACTATATATCTCTATCCTATCATCTCACATTGACACTATTGAAGCAGACAAGTTTGCATTGACCATATAAGACGACTTTCGAGCAGGTATAATGCACACAGCTCGCAGAAAAATAAACTTCGACTCTGACTATGTTCACACTGAACCTCTGCAGTCCAGAATCTGACATGCATACAGTTGAAGCAGATACGATGGCAGTGACCGAATGAGACGACTTTGGGTATATTGCGAGTACAACAGGCGAACGGGAATATATCAACTTCATTGTTGTGCACACTATATCTTTCTATCCTATCATCTCATATGGACACTATTGAAACAGACAAGTTCACATTGACCATATAAGACGACTGGCAAGCTGGTATAACGCACACAGCTTGCAGAACAAGAAACTCCGATATTGACTATTTTTACACTGTAACTCTGCTGTCCAGCATCTGACATGCATACAGTTGGAGCAGATACGATAGCAGTGACCGTATGAGACGACATTGGGTATATGGCGAGTACAACAGGCAAATGGGGATATATCGACTTCATCGTTGTGCACACTATATCTTTTTATCCTATCATCTCACATGGACACTATTGGGGCAGACCAGTTCATATTGACCATATTAGATGACTCACAAGCTGGTATAACGCACACAGCTTGCAAATCAAGAGACTTTGACTTCGAATAAGTTCACACTGTAACTCTGCAGTCTAGCATCTGACATGCATATATTTGGAGCATATACGATTGCAGTGACCGTATAAAACGACATTGAAGGGTGTATAACGAGAACAATAGGCGATTGATGAGAAATCGTCTTCATTGTTGTGCACACTATATCTCTCTATCCTATCATCTTACCTCGACACTATTGGAGCTGACAAGTTCGCATTGACCATACAAGACGACTTTCAATCGGGTACAACGCATACAGTTCGCAAAACAAGAAACTTCGACTTCGACTATGTTTACACTGTAACTCTGCAGTCTAGCATCCGACATGCATACAGTTGATTGCAGTGACCGTATGAAATGATTGAAGGGTATATAACGGGTTCAATAGGCTAATGAAGTTACATCGACTTCATCGGTGTGCACACTCTATCTCTCTATCCTATCATCACACATGGATACTATTGAGGCGAACGAGTTCGCGATGCCCATATGAGACGACTTCTGAGCGGGTTTGATGCACACAACTTGCAGAACAAGAAACTTCGACTACGACTTTGTTTACACTGTAACTCTGCCGTCAAGCATCTGACATGCATACAAATGAAGCATATACGAGGGCAGTGACCGTCTAACAAGACGAGTTCAATAGGCAAATGAAGATATATCGTCTTCATCGGAGTGCACACACTATCTCACTATCCTATCATCCCACATGGATACTATTGAAGCAGACGAGTTCGCAATGCCCATATGAGACGACTCCTAAGTGGGTTTAAGGTACACAACTTCAAGAACAAGAAACTCCGACTATGATCACACTGTAACTCTGCAGTCTAGCATTTGACATGCATACAATTGATGCACGAACGATTGCAGTGACCGTATAAGAGGACTTTGAAGGAATTATAACGGATACAATAGGCAAATGAAGATACATCGACTTCATCGTTGTGCACACTATATCTCCCTATCCTATCATCTCACATGAAGACTATTAAGGCAGACAAGTTCGCAATGACCATAAATGACTACTCCCAAGCGGGTATAACGCACACAGCTTGAAGAACAAGAAACTTCGACTTCGACTATGTTCACACCGTAACTCTGCAGTCTAGCATCAGACATGCACACAGTTGGAGCATATACGATTGCAGCGACCGTATGAGACGACATTGAAGGTTATATAACGAGTACAATAGGCAAATGGAGATACATCGACTCCATCGTTGTGCACACTATATCTCTCTATCCTATCATCTCTCATGGATACTATTGAGGCGAACGAGTTCGCAATGCCCATTTGAGACGACTCCTGAGCGGGTTAAACGCACACAACTTGCAGAACAAGGAACTTCGACTACGACTTTGTTTACACTGTAACTCTGCCGTCAAGCATCTGACATGCATACAGTTGAAGCAGATTCGATGGCAGTGACCGTCTAACAAGACGAGTTCAATAGGCAAATGAAGATACATCGTCTTCATCGGAGTGCACACACAATCTCTCTATCCTATCATCTCACATGGATACTATTGAAGCAGACGAGTTCGCAATGCCCATATGAGACGACTCCTAAGCGGGTATAAGGTACACAACTTGAAGAACAAGAAACTTCGGCTATGATCACACTGTAACTCTGCAGTCTAGCATTTGACATGCATACAGTTGATGCAAATATGATCGTAGTGACATAAGACGACTTCGGAGGGTATAAAGCAAGTTCAATAGGCAGATGAAGATACATCGACTTCAACGGTGTGCACACTCTATCTCTCTATTCTATCATTTCACATGGATACTATTGTAGTAGACAAGTTCTTGATGCCCTTATGAGACGACTCATAAGCAGGTATAACGCACACAGCTTGCAGAACAAGAAACTTCGACTTTGAGTCCAGCATCTGAGATTCATACAGTTGAGCAAGGTACGATGACAGTGACCGTATGAAACGACTTTGAAGGGTATATAACGAGTACAAAAAGCGAATGAAGATACATCAACTTCATCGTTGTGCACACTTAATCTATCAATCCTTACATCTTTAATGAATACTATTGAAGCAGACGAGTTCCTGATGCCCATATGAAACGACTTCCAAGCAGGTATAATGCACACAACTTGCATAACAAGAAACTTCGACTCCGACTGTGTTCACACTGTAACTTTGCCGTCAAGCATCGGACATGCATACAGTTGAAGCAGATACGATGGCAGTGACCGCCTAACAAGACGAGTTCAATAGGCAAATGAAGATATATCGTCTTCATCGGAGTGCACACACTATCTCACTATCCTATCATCCCACATGGATACTATTGAAGCAGACGAGTTCGCAATGCCCATATAAGACGACTCCTAAGTGGGTTTAAGGTACACAACTTCAAGAACAAGAAACTTCGACTATGATCACACTGTAACTCTGCAGTCTAGCATTTGACATGCATACAATTGATGCACGAACGATTGCAGTGACCGTATAAGAGGACTTTGAAGGAATTATAACGGATACAATAGGCAAATGAAGATACATCGACTTCATCGTTGTGCACACTATATCTCCTTATCCTATCATCTCACATAAAGACTATTAAAGCAGACAAGTTCGCAATGACCATAAATGACTACTCCCAAGCGGGTATAACGCACACAGCTTGAAGAACAAGGAACTTCGACTTCGACTATGTTCACACCGTAACTCTGCAGTCTAGCATCAGACATGCACACAGTTGGAGCATATACGATTGCAGCGACCGTATGAGACGACATTGAAGGGTATATAACGAGTACAATAGGCAAATGGAGATACATCGACTCCATCGTTGTGCACACTATATCTCTCTATCCTATCATCTCTCATGGATACTATTGAGGCGAACGAGTACGCAATGCCCATATGAGACGACTTCTGAGCGAGTTTAACGCACACAACTTGCAGAACAAGAAACTTCGACTACGACTTTGTTTACACTGTAACTCTGCCGTCAAGCATCTGACATGCATACAGTTGAAGCAGATACGATGGCAGTGACCGTCTAACAAGACGAGTTCAATAGAAAAATGAAGATACATCGTCTTCATCGGAGTGCACACACAATTTCTCTATCCTATCATCTCACATGGATACTATTGAAGCAGACGAGTTCGCAATGCCCATATGAGACGACTCCTAAGCGGGTATAAGGTACACAACTTGAAGAACAAGAAACTTCGACTATGATCACAATGTAACTCTGCAGTCTAGCATTTGACATGCATACAGTTGATGCACGAACGATTGCAGTGACCGTATAAGAGGACTTTGAAGGAATTATAACGGATACAATAGGCGAATGAAGATACATCGACTTCATCGTTGTGCACACTATATCTCCTCATCCTATCATCTCACATAAAGACTATTGAAGCAGACAAGTTCGCAATGACCATAAATGACTACTCCCAAGCGGGTATAACGCACACAGCTTGCAGAACAAGAAACTTCGACTTCGACTATGTTCATACCGTAACTCTGCAGTCTAGCATCAGACATGCACACAGTTGGAGCATATACGATTGCAGTCACCGTATGAGACGACATTGAAGGGTATATGACGAGTACAATAGGCAAATGGAGCATCGTTGTGCACACTATATATCTTTATCTTATCAATTCACATTGACACTAATTAGGCAAACAAGTTTGCATTGACCATATAAGACGACTTCCAAGCGGTTATAACGCACAAAACTTGCAGAACAAGACACTCCGACTCTGACTTCGTTTACACTGTTACTCTGCAGTTCAGCATCTGACATGCCTACAGTTGAAGCAGATACGATGGCAGTGACCGTATAAGATGACTTTGAGAGGTATATAACGAGTACAAAAGGCAAATGGGGATACATCGACTTCATCGTCGTACACACTATATATCTCTTTCCTATCACCTCACATGAACACTATTGAAGCAGACAAGTTTGCATTGACCATATGAGACGACTTCCAAGAGGGTATAATGCACACGATTCGCAGAACAAGAATCTCCGACTCCGACTATGTTTATACTGTAACCCCGCAGTCTAACATCTGACATGCATACAGTTGAAGCAGATACGATTACAGTAAACATATAAGACGACTTCGAAGGGTATATAACGAGTACAACCGGCAAATGGGGATACATCTACTTCGTCGTCGTACACACTACATCTCTCTATCCTATCATCTGACATGGACACTATTGAAGCAGACGAGTTCGCATTGACCATATATGACGACTTCCAAGCGGGTATAACGCACACAGTTTGCAGAACAAGAAACTTCGAATTTGACTATGTTTACACTGTTACTCTGCAGTCCAGCATCTGACATGCATACAGTTGGAGCAGATACGATGGCAGTGACCAAATGAGACGACATTGAAGGGTATATAACGAGTACAGAAGGCAAATGATGATACATCGACTTCATCGTTGTGCACACTATATCTCTCTATCCTATCATCTCACATGGAAACTATTGAAACAAACAGGTTCGCAATGACCATATATGAGACGACTTTCAAGGGGGTATAACTTACACAGCTCGCTGAACAAGAAACTTCGATTCCGACTATGTTAACACTGTAACTCTGCAGTCTAACATCTGACATGCATACAGTTGAGGCAGATATGATCGTAGTGACATAAGACGACTTTGGAGGGTATAAAGCAAGTTCAATAGGCAGATGAAGATACATCGACTTCAACGGTGTGCACACTCTATCTCTCTATTCTGTCATTTCACATGGATACTATTGTAGTAGACAAATTGAAGCAGGCGAGTTCCTGATGCCCATATAAAACGACTTCCAAGCAGGTATAACGCACACAACTTGCATAACAAGAAACTTCGACTCCGACTGTGTTCACACTGTAACTTTGCCGTCAAGCATCTGCCATGCTTACAGTTGAAACAGATACGTTGGCAGTGACATTATAAGACGACTCTGGATGGTATATAACGAAATCAATAGGGAAATGAAGTTTCATCGACTTCATGGGTGGGCACACTCTATCTCTCTATCCTATCATTTTACATGGATACTATCAAAGCAAACGAGCTCGCAATGCCTATATGAGACGACTTCTAAGCGGGTATAACGCACACAACTTGCGGAACAAGAAACTTTGACTACGACTATGTTCACACTGTAACTGTGCCGTCAAGCATCTGACATGCATACAGTTGAAGCAGATACGATGGCAGTGACCGTATGAGATGACTCTGAAGGGTATATAACGAGTTCAATAGGCAAATGAAGATACATCGACTTCATCGGAGTGCACACACTATCTCTCTCTCTCATCATCTCACATGGATACTATTGAAGCAGACGAGTTCGCAATGCCCATATGAGACGACTCCTTAGTGGGTATGAGGTACACAACTTGCAGAACAAGAAAATCCGACTTCGACTATGTTCATACTGTAACTCTGCTGTCTAGCATCTGACATGCATACAGTTGATGCAGGAACGATGGCAGTGACCGTATTAGACCGTATATAGCGAGTACAACAGGCAAATTCGGATATATCGACTTCATCGTTGTGCACACTATATCATTCTATCCTATCATCTCACATGGACACTTTTGAAGCAGACAAGTTCACATTGGCCATATTAGACGATTCTCAAGCTGGTATAATGCACACAGCTTGCAGATCAAGCAACTTTGACTATGTTTACACTGTAACTCTGCAGTCTAGCATCTGACATGCATATAGTTGAAGCATATACGATTGCAGTGACAGTATAAGACGACATTGAAGGGTATAGTATAATTAAGAAAATGGCGCCGTCTGAAGTAGACGCGAACGAAACCACTCCTAAAATTTATAGTGAAAAGAGTGACAAATCATGTTTCCATTGCAACAAAAAAGTGGTAACATGCCAAAAGTGCACTGTATGCGGTGAAATTTTCCATCCTGCATGCTTAAAACAATCAGCAGCCGCAAAAACAGCTGCCTGCAAGCACGTCGCAGAAAATGAGGTTAGACCGAAGGATACTGAGCAGGAAGAAGTTGAAAAAATTCTACCTTACGAAAGAATAATCCTAGAAATTGAAGAAAAATATCAAATATTACAAGAGAATAATTGCCTACTGGAAGAAAAAATGGCTCAACTCGAAGAAAAATTAAATTCCATCAAAACGCAAGGTAAACAGAACTCTCCTTAATCTCCACGGATGGACTCGTCCATCTCGTCACATCAACTGCCAAGGCCTACTTATCAACAACAACTCAAGAATCAAACATATTCGGCGGTGGCTGAAGCTCCGCCATCGTCTCCTAATCCGACAATCAACCACATAAACCCAGTGCAGGTTCGAGTGCAGCAGTGTTCGGGATCGGGTACTGGCATGAAACCAAAGATTACACTCAAGTTAAAACAGTCAAAACCTGACAAGAGTGACATGGCTAATAAAATGGTAAACAATAACCAACCTTCAGAAAATGCGAATCCCATCACTTCTAAACAAGTAAGTGCAGCAATTTTAGAAGCAGAATCGATGAATTTGATAACAAATCTGCAACAACCCCAAGATGTTAATAATGACAACTTGGAGAATAATGAGGAATGGTCAAGAGTACCAAGTAGATTCAAAAAAAGGCGCAAATTTCTGGTAGGCGATAATGTTGAGGTAACTGAAATCCAAACAGTACCCAGGCTCGTCTATTTACATGTCACAAGACTGAGTCCAGGCACGAAGCCAGAAGAGCTTCAAAAAATTTCAGAAGCAAACATTCCAGATGTCACCTGTGAGTTGCACCCTTCCAAACGACCAGAAATCTAGTCCTCAATGAAAGTGGCTATCAACCGTGAACACCTTAAAAAAGCATGGAATCGTCAAGTATGGCCTAATGGAGCCATCATATCATTTTTCGGGAAAACCAGGATGCCCCCGAAGGAGAGGGATCCTGTTTCTTAAATGACAGCTTAAGTTCGATCAACTATGATTCTCAAGAACTCATAGATAATCACCAACCATGGCTTCATCCCATAGAACCTTGTGAAGCAAACCTTCTTCATGTAAATTCACAATGCCTGAAGAACAAACTTGATGAACTTGAACTTATTTCATTGCAATATGAATTTGATGTGATATGTATAACAGAACATTGGTTTTTGAAATCTGACATTGAGAATAAAAATCTGTACAATTATGATTTAATCACACATTTCTCTAGATCTTCTCACATTCATGGAGGATCACTTATTTATGTAAGAAATGATCTCAAAGCTACTGAGATTGAGGCTGTCAGGAATGTCTCAGAGGAGTGTCATATTGAGCTTTGTGGAGCAGTGTACACAATAGGAAAAACAGAAATTGTTGTAGTTGCTGTTGTAACTGATCTTAACTTAGGTGACCACTTTGCACACATTCTAACATAGAAAGATTCTCTTTTAAATCTAGGCAACACTATTTCTTCAGAACAATCAACTATAAAAATTCATAAGTATAGTCAACAAAACTTATGTGAGCTCTCTTTTCTCTTGAGTAAAATAGATTGGTCTCTCTTCAACTCACTTGAAAATTTAAATGACATGTCCCTCGAATTTTTATCTAATGTGAAATGGTGCATTGATGCAAGCTGTCCTGCTGTTTCTTTCAATCCAAAAAATAAAGTCAAAAATAAATCATGGTTTTCAAATGACTCAATGGTCCAACGCTATGAAATGAATGAAGTCCACTGGCATCTAAGTATCACTCATTCTCTAGAACTAAAAAATGATTATAATAAGATGAAAAAAGATTATAAATACAAAACCAAACAAGCAAAACAAATCTACTTTACTGAAAGAGTTGAGAAAGCAGAAAATACCATAAAAGAAACCTGGAAGATAATTTCTGAAAAATTGGGCAGAAACAAAAAAGAAAAACAAGCTCTGCAAATCCTTCACAATGATGTACTTGTTACAAATCCTACTGAGCTTTGCAACATCTTTGCGGACCACTTTTCAAGTATTTGTCAAACCAAACTAGAGGAATATTTAGTGGACAGAGATGATGTATCTTGCACAATATCTAAATCATCATCAAACTCTATTTTCATGACTTATGTAACGGCACATGATGTAAATGACATCATCAAAACATTGAAAAATAAAAACTGTGCTGGTGAAGATGAAATATCCCCCAAGATATTGAAATATATGTGCCATAGTATATTACCAGCCCTCACTTGCCTGATTAACTCTTCTATTGAACAGGGGATCTTTCCCGATCTTTTGAAACTATCTCTGGTGTTTCCATTACATGAAAAAGGGAAGCTGAACAATATTGAGAACTATAGACACATTTCACTTCGGTCAAAATTTTCTAAAGTACTTGAAAGGTGCATCTATAATCAGATTGTTAGCTTTATTGAAAAATACAACCTTCTCACAGTTGATCAGCATGGCTTTAGAAAAAAGAAATCTATTGAAACCGCGAGTTATGAAATGTTGAACTTTATTCATCAAGAACTTGATGCAGCAAGCTACGTTGTATCTCTCCTGTTCGACCTCTCCAAGGCCTTTGACAGCCTCAATTTCAGTAAAGTTTTTGAGAAACTATATGCATTGGGAATCAGAGACAGATCGCTGAGATGGATTGAATCTCACTTACATCACAGGAAAATAATTGTCAGAATTGAAAACGAACTTTCCCAGAAACATTCCATTTCTCTTGGAGTTCCACAGGGCTCTGTCCTAGGACCCTTAATTTTTTTGCTCTATATCAATGACTTACCAGACCACATCACCAGAGGCAAAGTGACAATATTTGCAGACGATACCACAATTACCCTAGCTGGAAAAACCCCTGAGGAACTTCAAGTGAAGTTAGGTCAAACTATAAGTGACATGGAAAGCTGGTGTCAAAGGAATGACCTTATTCTCAATAAAAGTAAAACCCTTTGTATGAATTTTCACATGAGGAAGCATTTACCCTACTCTACTACGCACCATCTAAAACTTCATAAGCATGTCAAACTACTAGGTACTTACTTGGACGCCAATCTAAGCTTTGACACCCACTTAAATCATGTCTGTTCCAATCTCAACAAGTCATTTTATGCTATTTTCCAAATGAAATCCTATCTAGATCAGGAGGGACTAATGAAACTGTACTACAGCTTTGTATATAGTCACCTAGCATATAACGTCATTACTTGGGGCTCCGCCTCAGGATGGCACAGAGTATCTATTGCTCAAAAAAGAATCATTCGTCTTATGTTCGATATGGAATTCCGTGAAAGCTGTAGGCAGACTTTCCAGGAGAAGAAAATTCTTACATTCACTTGCATCTATATCTTAAAATGTGTAACTTACATAAAGCTACATCCTGAAGAATTTCACCTGCAGAACAGTCTTCATAGATACAATACTAGATGCAATGCAATGTCTATGGCTAAATATAATACTTCAACCTTCAAAAAATCTCCCATTTTCAACTGTATAACACTTTTCAATGCTTTACCAGAGGATCTAAGAAACTTGGGTAGCTACAACATTTTTAAATCAAAGGTAAAATACTTCCTCACAAAAAACTGTTTTT
Organism: Phaedon cochleariae; assembly: GCA_918026855.4. Lineage (NCBI taxonomy): Eukaryota > Metazoa > Arthropoda > Insecta > Coleoptera > Chrysomelidae > Phaedon > Phaedon cochleariae. Next base: position 20,414,295 of record OU896718.1, on the reverse strand, counting down.
ATTCCATTGAAGAATACATTTCTTACAGAAGTTTGTAAATGTTTTTTATCCCAGTGTTGTAATTTGTCAAATGTTTCAATTTTTTTAATTCATTACATATGTGTATAATTACTATAGTACCTAGTTTGAGCTCACAATTTTTTTATAAATTTACCTACACTAACTACTACTATATATGTAATTTGCTTGTGCATCTATGACCTGCTATCTGTATTTTTATATGGCCAATAAAGATTACTTACTTACTTACTTACTATATATAACGAGTACAATAGGCAAATGAAGATACATCGATTCATCGTTGTGCACACTATATCCCTTTATCCTATCATTTCACATGAATACTATTGAAGCAGACGAGTTCTTTATGCGCATATGAGACGACTCATAACCGGGTATAACGCACACAGCTTGCAGAAAGAGAAACTCCGACTTTGACTATTTTTACACTGTAACTCTGCAGTCCAGCATCTGACATGCATACAGTTGAGCAAGATACGATGAAAGTGACCATATAAGACGACTTTAAAGAGTATATAACGAGTACAAAGGGCAAATGGGGATAAAACGACTCCATCGTCGTACACACTATATATCTCTATTCTATCATCCCACATGAATACTATTGAAGCCGACAAGTTCGCATCGACCATACAAGACGACTTCCAAGCGGGTATAACGCATACAGTTTGCAGAACAAGAAACTTCGACTTCGACTATGTTTACACTGTAACTCTGCAGTCTAGCATTCGACATGCATACAGTTGAAGCAGATACGATTGGAGTGACTGTATAAGATGACTGAATATATAACGAGTACAATAGGCAAATGAAGATACATCAACTTCATCGTTGTGCACACTATATCTATCAATCCTCTCATCTCACACGAATACTATTGAAGGAGACGAGTTCCTGATGCCCATATGAGACGACTTCCAAGCGAGTATAACGTACACAACTTGCACAACAAGGTCGACTTCGACTGTGTTTTTACACTGTTACTTTGCCGTCAAGCATCTGACATGCATACAGTTGAAGCAGTTACGATGGCAGTGACCGTATAAGACGACTTTGGAGGTCTATAACGAGTACGATAGGCAAATGGGGATACATCGACTTCAACGTCGTACACACTATATATCTCTATCCTATCACCCCCATGAACACTTTTGAAGCAGACAAGTTTGCATTGACCATATGAGACGACATCCAATCGGGTATAACGCACACGATTCGCAGAACAAGAAACTTCGACTTCGACTATGTTCACACTGTTACTCTGCAGTCTAGCATATGACATGCATGAAATTGAAGCAGATGCGATGGCAGTTACCGTATGAGTCGACTCTGAAGAAAATATAACGAGTACAACAGGCAAATGGGGATATATCTACTTCATCGTCGTACACACTTTATCTCTCTATCCTATCATCCCACATGGACATCATTGAAGCAAACGAGTTCGCAATGACCATATATGAGACAATTACCAAGAATGTATAAAGCACACAGCTTGCAGAACAAGAAACTTCGACTTCGACTATGTTTACACTGTAATTCTGCAGTCTAGCATCTGACGTGCATACAGTTGAAGCAGATATGATCGTACTAACAAAAGACGACTTTAGAAGGTATATAGCAAGTACAATAGGCAGATGAAGATACATCGACTTCATCGGTGTGCACACTCCATCCCTCTAGCCTATCATTTCACATGGATACTATTGTAGCAGACGAGTTCGCAATGCCCATATGAGACGAATTCTGAGCGGGTATAACGCACAAAAGTAGCAATACAAACTTCGACTATGTTCACACAGTAACTCTGCAGTTTAGCAACTGCAATGCATACAGTCGATGCAGGAACGATTACAGTGACCGTTTAAGACGACTTTGAAGGGTTTTTAACGTGTACAATAGGCAAATGAAGATACATCGACTTCATCGTTGTGCACACTATATCTCTCTATCCTATCATCTCACATGGACACTATTGTAGCAGACAAGTTCGCAATGACCATACAAGATGAATACCAAGCAGGAATAACACACACAGCTTGCAGAACAAGAAACCTTGACTTCGACAAAGTTCACACTGTAACTCTGCAGTCCAGCATCTGACATGCATACAGTTGAAGCAGATACGATGGCAGTGACCATATGAGACAATTCCGGAAAGTATATAGCGAGTACAACAGGCAAATGGGGATATATCGACTCCATCGTAGTGCACACTATATCTGGCTATCCTATCATCTTACATGGTCACTATCGAAGCAGACAAGTTCACAATGACCATATAAGATGACTTTCAAGAGGATATAACGCACACATTTTGCAGAATGAGAGACTCCGATTACGATTATACACGAAAACTCTGCAGTCCAGCATCTGACATGCATACAGTTGGAGCATATTCGATTGCAGTGACCGTTTAAGACGACATTGAAGGGTTTTTAACGAGAACAATAGGCAAATAAAGATACATCGACTTCATCGTTGTGCACACTATATATCTCTATCCTATCATCTTACATTGACACTATTGAAGCAGACAAGTTTGCATTGACCATATTAGACGACTTCCGAGCAGGTATAATCTACACAGCTTGCAGAAAAAAAAACTTCGACTTCGACTATGTTTACACTGTAACTCTGCAGTCCAGCATCTGACATGCATACAGTTGGAGCAAATTCGATGGCAGTGACCGTATAAATACGACTCTGAAGGGTATATAACGAGTTCAATAGGCTAATGAAATTACATCGACTTCATCAGTGTGCACACTCTATCTCTCTATCCTATTATCTCACATGAATACTATTGAAGCAAACGAGTTCGCAATGACCATATAAGACTACTCCCAAGCGGGTATAACGCACACAGCTGGCAGAACAAGAAACTTCGACTTCGAATATGTTAACACCGTAACTCTACAGTCCAGCATCAGACATGCACACAGTTTGAGCATATACGATTGCAGTGACCGTATAAGACGACATTGAGGGGTATATAACGAGTACAATAGGCAAATGGAGATACATCGACTTCATCGTTGTGCACACTATATCTCTCTATCTTATCATTTTGCATTGACCATATAAGACGAATTCCAAGCGGTTATAACGCACAAAACTTGTAGAACGAGAAACTCCGACTTTGACTTCGTTCACACTGTTACTCTGCAGTTCAGCTGACATGCATACAGTTGAAGCAGATACGATGGCAGTGATCGTATGAGCCGACTTTGAGGGGTATATAACGAGTACAAATGGCAAATGGGGATAAAACTACTTCATCTTCGTACACACTATATATCTATCCTATCATCCCACATAGACACTATTGAAGCAGACAAGTTCGCATTGACCATACAAGACGACTTCCAAGCTGGTATAACGCATAAAGTTTGCAGAACAAGAAACTTCGACTTCGACTATGTTAACACTGTAACTCTGAATATATAACGAGTACAATAGGCGAATGAAGATACACCAACTTCATCGTTGTGCACACTATATCTATCAAAATTTTCATCTCACATGAATACTATTGAAGCAGACAAGTTCCTGATGCTCATATGAGACGACTTCCAAGCGGGTATTACGCACACAACTTGCACAACGAGAAACTTTGACTTCGACTGTGTTTACACTGTAACTTTGCCGTCAAGCATCTGGCATGCATACAGTTGAAACAGATACGTTGGCAGTGACCGTATAAGACGACTCTGAAGGATATATAACCAGTTCAATAGGGATATGAAGTTTCATCGACTACATCGGTGGGCACACTCTATCTCTCTATCCTGTCATCCCATATGGATACTACCGAAGCAAACGAGTTCGCAATGCCCATATGAGACGACTTCTAAGCGGGTAGAACGCACACAACTTGCGGAACAAGAAACTTTGACTACGAATATGTTCACACTGTAACTTTGCCGTCAAGCATATGACATGCATACAGTTGACGCAGATACGTTGGCAGTGACCGTATAAAACGGCTCTGGAGGGTATAGAACGAGTTCATTAGGCAAATGGAGTTTCATCGACATCATCGGTGTGCACACTCTATCTCTCTATCCTATCCTCTCACATGGATACTATCGAAGCGAACGAGTTCGCAATGCCCATATGAGACGACTTCTAAGCGGGTATAACGCACACAACTTGCGGAACAAGAAACTTCGACTACACACTGTAACTCTGCCGTCAAGCATCTGACATGCATACAGTTGAAACTGATACGATGGCAATGACCGTATAAAATGACTCCGAATGGTATATAACGGGTTCAATGGGCAAATGAAGATACATCGACTTCATCGGAGTGCACACTCTATCTCTCTATCCATTCATCTCACATGGATACTATCAAAGCAAACGAATGCACAATGCCCATATGAGACGACTTTCAACTGGGTATAACGCACACATTTTGCGGAACGGGAGACTTTGACTACACACCGTAACTTTGCTGTCAAGCATCTGACATGCATACAGTTGAAGCAGATACGTATAAGTGACCGTATATATGACGACTCTGAAGGGTATATAACGGGTCCAATAAGCAATTGAAGATATATCGACTTTATCGGAGTGCACACACTATATCCTCATCTCATCACCTCACATGAACACTTTTGAAGCAGACAAGTTTGCATTGACCATATGAGACGACTTCCAAGCGGGTATAACGCACATGATTCGCAGAACAAGACACTTCGACTTCGACTATGTTTACACTGTAACTCTGCAGTCTAGCATTCGACATGCATACAGTTGAAGCAGGAACGATTGGAGTGACCATATAAGATGACTGAATATATTACGATTACAATAGGCAAATGAGGATACATCGACTTCAACGTTGTGCACATTATATACATCTATCCTATCATCCCACATGGATACTATTGAAGCAGACGAGTTCCTGATGCCATATGAGACGACTTTCAAGCGGGTATAACGCACACAACTTGCACAACAAGAAACTTCGACTTCGACTATGTTCACACTGAAACTTTGCCGTCGAACATCTGACATGCATACAGTTGAAACAGATACGTTGGCAGTGACCGTATAAAACGACTCTGGAGGGTATATAACGAGTTCATTAGGCAAATGAAGTTTCATCGACTTCATCGGTGTGCACACTCTATCTCTCTATCCTATCCTCTCACATGGATTCTATCGGAGCAAACGAGTTCGCGATGCCCATATGAGACGACTTCTTAGCGGGTATAACGCACACAACTTGCGGAACAAGAAACTTCGACTACACACTGTAACTCTGCCGTCAAGCATCTGACATGCATACAGTTGAAACAGATACGATGGCAGTGACCGTATAAGATGACTCCGAATGGTATATAACGGGTTCAATGGGCAAATAGAGATACATCGACTTCATCGGAGGGTACACTCTATCTCTCTATCCATTCATCTCACATGGAGACTATCGTAGCAAACGAGTTCACAATGCCCATATGAGACGGCTTCTGACCGGGTATAATGCATACAACTTGCGGAACAGGAGACTTTGACTACACACCGTTACTCTGCTGTCAAGCATCTGAAATGCATACCGTTGAACAGATACGTATAAGTGACCGTATATGACGACTCCGAAGAGTATATAACGGGTTCAATAGGCAATTGAAGATATATCGACTTCATCGGAGTGCACACACTCTCTCCCTATCCCATCACCTCACATAAACACTTTTGAAGCAGACAAAATCGCATTGACCATATGAGACGACTCCCAAGCGGCTATATCGCACACGATTCGCAGAACAAGACACTTCAACTTCGACTATGTTCAAACTGTAACTCTGCAGTCTAGCATCTGACATGCATACAGTTGAAGCAGATACGATTGCAGTGAACGTATAAGACGACTTTGGAGTGTTTATAACGGGTACAATAGGAGAATGAAGATACATCGACTTCATCGTTGTGCACACTATATCTGTCTATCCTATCATTTCACATGAATATTATTTAAGCAGGCAAGTTCCTTATGCCCATATGAGACGACTTCCGAGCAAGTATAACGCACTTAACTTGCACAACAAGGAACTTCGATTCCGACTATATTAACAATGTAACTCTGAGGTCAATCATCTGACATGCATACAGTTGAAGCAGATATGATTGCAGTGACCGTATAAGACCACTCTGAAGGGTATATAACGGGTTCAATAGGCAAATGGAGATACATCGACTTCATCGGAGTGCACACACTATCTCTCTATTCTATCATCTCACATGGATACTTTTGAAGCAGACGAGGTCGCCATGCCCATATGAGACGACTTCTGAGCGAGTATAACGTACACAACTTGCAGAACAAGAAACTTCGACTTCGACAATGTTCACACAGTAATTCTACAGTCTAGCATCTGACATGCATACAGTTTATGCAGGAACGATTGCAGTGACCGTATAAGAGGACTTTGGAGGAATTATAACGGGTAATAGGCGAATGAAGATACATCGACTTCATCGTTGTGCACACTATATCTCTTCATCCTATCATCTTACATGGACACTTATGAAGCAGACAAGTTCGCAATGACCATATGAGACGACTCCCAAGCAGGTATTACGCACACAGCTTTCAGAACAAATAACCCCGACTTCGACTATGTTGACACTGTAACTCTGCTGTATTACATCTGGCATGCATACAGTTGATGCAGATACGAGTGCAGTGATCATATAAGACGACTTTGGAAGGTATATAGCGGGTAAAACAGGCGAATGGGGATATATCGACTTCATCGTTGTGCACACTATATCTCTCTATCCAATTATCCAACATGTATACTATTGAAGCAGACAAGTTCACATTGACCATATAAGACTACTCCTAAGCGGGTATAACGCACACAGCTTGCAGAACAAGAAACTTCGACTTCGACTATGTTAACACTGTAACTCTGCAGTCTAGCATCTGACATGCACACAGTTGGAGCATATACGATCGCAGTGACCATATGAGACGACATTGAAGGCTATATAACGAGTACAATAGGCGAATGGAGATACATCGACTTCATCGTTGTGCACACAATATCTCCCTATCATTTAACATTGAAACTATTGAAGCAGACAAGTTTGCATTGACCATATAAGACGACTTTCGAGCAGGTATAATGCACACAGCTCGCAGAAAATGAAACTTCGACTCTGACAATGTTCACACTGAACCTCTGCAGTCCAGCATCTGACATGCATACAGTTGAAGCAGATACGATGGCAGTGACCGAATGAGACGACTTTGGGTATATTGCGAGTACAACAGGCGAACGGGAATATATCAACTTCATTGTTGTGCACACTATATCTTTCTATCCTATCATCTCATATGGACACTATTGAAACAGACAAATTCACATTGACCATATAAGACGACTGGCAAGCTGGTATAACGCACACAGCTTGCAGAACAAGAAACTCCGATATTGACTATGTTTACACTGTAACTCTGCAGTCCAGCATCTGACATGCATACAGTTGGAGCAGATACGATAGCAGTGACCGTATGAGACGACATTGGGTATATGGCGAGTACAACAGGCAAATGGGGATATATCGACTCCATCGTTGTGCACACTATATCTTTTTATCCTATCATCTCACATGGACACTATTGAGGCAGACCAGTTCATATTGACCATATTAGATGACACTGTAACTCTGCAGTCTAGCATCTGACATGCATATAGTTGGAGCATATACGATTGCAGTGACCATATAAAACGACATTGAAGGGTATATAACGAGTACAATAGGCGATTGATGATACATCGTCTTCATTGTTGTGCACACTATATCTCTCTATCCTATCATCTTACCTCGACACTATTGGAGCTGACAAGTTCGCATTGACCATACAAGACGACTTTCAAGCAGGTACAACGCATACAGTTTGCAGAACAAGAAACTTCGACTTTGACTATGTTCACACTGTAACTCTGCAGTCTAGCATCCGACATGCATACAGTTGAAGCAGATACGATTGCAGTGACCGTATGAAATGATTGAAGGGTATATAACGGGTTCAATAGGCTAATGAAGTTACATCGACTTCATCGGTGTGCACACTCTATCTCTCTATCCTATCATCTCACATGGATACTATTGAGGCGAACGAGTTCACAATGCCCATATGAGACGACTTCTGAGCGACTTTAATGCACACAACTTGCAGAACAAGAAACTTCGACTACGACTTTGTTCACACTGTAACTTTGCCGTCAAGCATCGGACATGCATACAGTTGAAGCATATACGATGGCAGTGACCGTCTAACAAGACGAGTTCAATAGGCAGATGGAGATATATCGTCTTCATCGGAGTGCACACACTATCTCACTATCCTATCATCCCACATGGATACTATTGAAGCAGACGAGTTCGCAATGCCCATATGAGACGACTCCTGAGTGGGTTTAAGGTACACAACTTCAAGAACAAGAAACTTCGACTATGATCACACTGTAACTCTGCAGTCTAGCATTTGACATGCATACAATTGATGCACGAACGATTGCAGTGACCGTATAAGAGGACTTTGAAGGAATCATAACGGATACAATAGGCAAATGAAGATACATCGACTTCATCGTTGTGCACACTATATCTCCCTATCCTATCATCTCACATAAAGACTATTAAAGCAGACAAGTTCGCAATGACCATAAATGACTACTCCCAAGCGGGTATAACGCACACAGCTTGAAGAACAAGGAACTTCGACTTCGACTATGTTCACACCGTAACTCTGCAGTCTAGCATCAGACATGCACACAGTTGGAGCATATACGATTGCAGCGACCGTATGAGACGACATTGAAGGGTATATAACGAGTACAATAGGCAAATGGAGATACATCGACTCCATCGTTGTGCACACTATATCTCTCTATCCTATCATCTCTCATGGATACTATTGAGGCGAACGAGTTCGCAATGCCCATATGAGACGACTTTAGAGCGGGTTTAACGCACACAACTTGCAGAACAAGGAACTTCGACTACGACTTTGTTTACACTGTAACTCTGCCGTCAAGCATCTGACATGCATACAGTTGAAGCAGATACGATGGCAGTGACCGTCTAACAAGACGAGTTCAATAGGCAAATGGAGATACATCGTCTTCATCGGAGTGCACACACAATCTCTCTATCCTATCATCTCACATGGATACTATTGAAGCAGACGAGTTCGCAATGCCCATATGAGACGACTCCTAAGCGGGTATAAGGTACACAACTTGAAGAACAAGAAACTTCGACTAGGATCACACTGTAACTCTGCAGTCTAGCATTTGACATGCATACAGTTGATGCACGAACGATTGCAGTGACCGTATAAGAGGACTTTGAAGGAATTATAACGGATACAATAGGCAAATGAAGATACATCGACTTCATCGTTGTGCACACTATATCTCCTTATCCTATCATCTCACATAAAGACTATTGGAGCAGACAAGTTCGCAATGACCATAAATGACTACTCCCAAGCGGGTATAACGCACACAGCTTGCAGAACAAGGAACTTCGACTTCGACTATGTTCACACCGTAACTCTGCAGTCTAGCATCAGACATGCACACAGTTGGAGCATATACGATTGCAGTGACCGTATGAGACGACATTGAAGGGTATATAACGAGTACAATAGGCAAATGGAGCATCGTTGGGCACACTATATATCTTCATCTTATCAATTCACATTGACACTGATTAGGCAAACAAGTTTGCATTGGCCATATAAGACGACTTCCAAGCGGTTATAACGCACAAAACTTGCAGAACAAGACACTCCGACTCTGACTCCGTTTACACTGTTACACTGCAGTTCAGCATCTGACATGCCTACAGTTGAAGCAGATACGATGGCAGTGACCGTATAAGATGACTTTGAGAGGTATATAACGAGTACAAAAGGCAAATGGGGATACATCGACTTCATCGTCGTACACACTATATATCTCTTTCCTATCACCTCACATGAACACTTTTGAAGCAGACAAGTTTGCATTGACCATATGAGACGACTTCCAAGAGGGTATAACGCACACGATTCGCAGAACAAGAATCTCCGACTTCGACTATGTTTATACTGTAACCCCGCAGTCTAACATCTGACATGCATACAGTTGAAGCAGATACGATTACAGTAAACATATAAGACGACTTCGAAGGGTATATAACGAGTTCAACCGGCAAATGGGGATACATCTACTTCGTCGTCGTACACACTATATCTCTCTACACTATTGAAGCAGACGAGTTCGCATTGACCATATATGACGACTTCCAAGCGGGTATAACGCACACAGTTTGCAGAACAAGAAACTTCGACTTTGACTATGTTTACACTGTTACTCTGCAGTCCAGCATCTGACATGCATACAGTTGGAGCAGATACGATGGCAGTGACCAAATGAGACGACATTGAAGGGTATATAACGAGTACAGAAGGCAAATGATGATACATCGACTTCATCGTTGTGCACACTATATCTCATTATCCTATCATCTCACATGGAAACTATTGAAGCAAACAAGTTCGCAATGACCATATATAAGACGACTTTCAAGGAGGTATAACTTACACAGCTCGCAGAACAAGAAACTTCGATTCCGACTATGTTAACACTGTAACTCTGCAGTCTTACATCTGACATGCATACAGTTGATGCAGATATGATCGTAGTGACATAAGACGACTTTGGAGGGTATGAAGCAAGTTCAATTGGCAGATGAAGATACATCGACTTCAACGGTGTGCACACTCTATCTCTCTATTCTATCATTTCACATGGATACTATTGTAGTAGACAAGTTCTTGATGCCCGTATGAGTCGACTCATAAGCAGGTATAACGCACACAGCTTGCAGAACGAGAAACTTCGACTTTGAGTCCAGCATCTGAGATTCATACAGTTGAGCAAGGTACGATGACAGTGACCGTATGAAACGACTTTGAAGGGTATATAACGAGTACAAAAGGCGAATGAAGATACATCAACTTCATCGTTGTGCACACTTTATCTATCAATCCTTTCATCTTTAATGAATACTATTGAAGCAGACGAGTTCCTGATGCCCATATGAAACGACTTCCAAGCAGGTATAACGCACACAACTTGCATAACAAGAAACTTCGACTCCGACTGTGTTCACACTGTAACTTTGCCGTCAAGCATCTGACATGCATACAGTTGAAACAGATACGTTGGCAGTGACATTATAAGACGACTCTGGAGGGTATATAACGAAATCAATAGGGAAATGAAGTTTCATCGACTTCATGGGTGGGCACACTCTATCTCTCTATCCTATCATCTCACATGGATACTATCAAAGCAAACGAGCTCGCAATGCCTATATGAGACGACTTCTGAGCGGGTATAACGCACACAACTTGCGGAACAAGAAACTTTGACTACGACTATGTTCACACTGTAACTCTGCCGTCAAGCATCTGACATGCATACAGTTGAAGCAGATACGATGGCAGTGACCGTATGAGATGACTCTGAAGGGTATATAACGAGTTCAATAGGCAAATGAAGATACATCGACTTCATCGGAGTGCACACACTATCTCTCTCTCTCATCATCTCACATGGATACTATTGAAGCAGACGAGTTCGCAATGCCCATATGAGACGACTCCTTAGTGGGTATGAGGTACACAACTTGCAGAACAAGAAAATCTGACTTCGACTATGTTCACACTGTAACTCTGCTGTCTAGCATCTGACATGCATACAGTTGATGCAGGAACGATGGCAGTGACCGTATAAGACCGTATATAGCGAGTACAACAGGCAAATTCGGATATATCGACTTCATTGTTGTGCACACTATATCATTCTATTATATCATCTCACATGGACACTATTGAAGCAGACAAGTTCACATTGGCCATATTAGACGATTCTCAAGCTGGTATAATGCACACAGCTTGCAGATCAAGCAACTTTGACTATGTTTACACTGTAACTCAGCAGTCTAGCATCTGACATGCATATAGTTGAAGCATATACGATTGCAGTGACAGTATAAGACGACATTGGAGGGTATAGTATAATTAAGAAAATGGCGCCGACTGAAGTAGACGCGAACGAAACAACTCCTAAAATTTATAGTGAAAAGAGTGACAAATCATGTTTCCATTGCAACAAAAAAGTGGTAACATGCCAAAAGTGCACTGTATGCGGTGAAATTCTTCATCCTGCATGCCTGAAACAATCAGCAGCCGCAAAAACAGCTGCCTGCAAGCACGTCGCAGAAAATGAGGTTAGACCGAAGGATACTGAGCAGGAAGAAGTTGAAAAAATTCTACCTTACAAAAGAATAATCCTAGAAATTGAAGAAAAATATCAAATATTACAAGAGAATAATTGCCTACTGGAAGAAAAAATTTCTCAACTCGAAGAAAAATTAAATTCCATCAAAACGCAAGGTAAACAGAACTCCCCTCAATCTCCACGAATGGACCCGTCCATCTCGTCACATCAACTGCCAAGGCCTACTTATCAACAACAACTCAAGAATCAAACATATTCGGCGGTGGCTAAAGCTCCGCCATCGTCTCCTAATCCGACAATCAACCACATAAACCCAGTGCAGGTTCGAGTGCAGCAGTGTTCGGGATCGGGTACTGGCACGAAACCAAAGATTACACTCAAGTCAAAACAGTCAAAACCTGACAAGAGTGACATGGCTAATAAAATGGTAAACAATAACCAACCTTCAGAAAATGCGAATCCCATCACTTCTAAACAAGTAAGTGCAGCAATTTTAGAAGCAGAATCGATGAATTTGATAACAAATCTGCAACAACCCCAAGATGTTAATAATGACAACTTGGAGAATAATGAGGAATGGTCAAGAGTACCAAGTAGATTCAAAAAAAGGCGCAAATTTCTGGTAGACGATAATGTTGAGGTAACTGAAATCCAAACAGTACCCAGGCTCGTCTATTTACATGTCACAAGACTGAGTCCAGGCACGAAGCCAGAAGAGCTTCAAAAAATTTCAGAAGCAAACATTCCAGATGTCACCTGTGAGTTGCACCCTTCCAAACGACCAGAAATCTACTCCTCAATGAAAGTGGCTATCAACCGTGAACACCTCAAAAAAGCATGGAATCGTCAAGTATGGCCTAATGAAGCCATCATTTCATTTCTCGGGAAAACCAGGATGCCCCCGAAGGAGAGGGATCCTGTTTCTCAAATGACAGCTTGAGTTCGATCAACTATGATTCTCAAGAACTCATAGATAATCACCAACCATGGCTTCATCCCATAAAACCTTGTAAAGCAAACCTTCTTCATGTAAATTCACAATGCCTGAAGGACTAGTTTTATGAACTTGAACTTATTTCATTGCAATATGAATTTGATGTGATATGTATAACAGAACATTGGTTTTTGAAATCTGACATTGAGTATATAAATCTGTACAATTATGATTTAATCACACATTTCTCTAGATCTTCTCACATTCATGGAGGATCACTTATTTATGTAAGAAATGATCTCAAAGCTACTGAGATTGAGGCTGTCAGGAATCTCTCAGAGGAGTGTCATATTGAGCTTTGTGGAGCAGTGTACACAATAGGAAAAACAGAAATTGTTGTAGTTGCTGTTTACCGCCCAGGTGAAGGAAATTTTCAAGAATTTGAAAAGCATTTAACTTTAGCTGTATGCTTAGTTTTCAAAAAATACAAATATGTTCTTTTAACTGGGGATTTCAACATCCACTATGAAAAAGTAAAATCAACAGAGAAAAATATTTTTATGGATATTCTTGACTGTTTTGAACTCAACATAGTTACAAAAGAACCATCACGGGTCTTTACCAACAAAAATGGAACAACATCCTGTAGTACAATAGACTATACGGCTACTAACATTCCAAATGAATCGATAAACGCCTCTGTAACTGATCTTAACTTAGGTGATCACTTTGCACACATTCTAACATGGAAAGATTCTCTTTTAAATCTAGGCAACACTATTTCTTCAGAACAATCAACTATAAAAATTCATAAATATAGTCAACAAAACTTATGTGAGCTCTCTTTTCTCTTGAGTGAAATAGATTGGTCTCTCTTCAACTCACTTGAAAATTCAAATGACAATAAGTACCTTGAATTTTTATCTAATGTAAAATGGTGCATTGATGCAAGCTGTCCTGCTGTTTCTTTTAATCCAAAAAATAAAGTCGAAAATGAATCATGGTTTTCAAATGACTTAATGGTCCAACGCTATGAAATGAATGAAGTCCACTGGCCTCTGAGTATCACTCATTCTCTAGAACTAAAAAATGATTATAATAAGATGAAAAAAGATTATAAATACAGAATCAAACAAGCAAAACAAATCTAATTTACTGGAAGAGTTGAGAAAGCAGAAAATACCATAAAAGAAACCTGGAAGATAATTACTGAAAAATTGGGCAGAAACAAAAAAGAAAAACAAGCTCTGCAAATCCTTCACAATGATGTACTTGTTACAAATCCTACTGAGCTTTGCAACATCTTTGCGGACCACTTTTCAAGTATTTGTCAAACCAAACTAGAGGAATATTTAGTGGACAGAGATAATGTATCTTGCACAATATCTAAATCATCATCAAACTCTATTTTCATGACTTATGTAACGGAACATGATGTAAATGACATCATCAAAACATTGAAAAATCAAAACTGTGCTGGTGTAGATGAAATATCCCCCAAGATATTGAAATATATGTGCCATAGTATATAACCAGCCCTCACTTGCCTGATTAACTCTTCTATTGAACAGGGGATTTTTCCCGATCTTTTGAAACTATCTCTGGTGTTTCCATTACATAAAAAAGGAAAGCTGGACAATATTGAGAACTATAGACAAATTTCACCTCTGTCAAAATTTTCTAAAGTACTTGAAAGGTGCATCTATAATCAGATTGTTAGCTTTATTGAAAAATACAACCTTCTTACAGTTGATCAGCATGGCTTTAGAAAAAAGAAATCTATTGAAATCGCGAGTTATGAAATGTTGAACTTTATTTATCAAGAACTTGATGCAGCAAGCTATGTTGTATCTCTCCTGTTCGACCTCTCCAAGGCCTTTGACAGCCTCAATTTCAGTAAAGTTTTGGAGAAACTATATGCATTGGGAATCAGAGACAGATCGCTGAGATGGATTGGATCTCACTTAAATCACAGGAAAATAATTGTCAGAATTGAAAACGAACTTTTCCAGAAACATTCCATTTCTCTTGGAGTTCCACAGGGCTCTGTCCTAGGACCCTTAATTTTTTTGCTCTATATCAATGACTTACCAGACCACATCACCAGAGGCAAAGTGACAATATTTGCAGACGATACCACAATTACCCTAGCTGGAAAAACCCCTGAGGAACTTCAAGTGAAGATAGGTCAATTTATAAGTGACATGGAAAGCTGGTGTCAAAGGAATGACCTCATTCTTAATAAAATTAAAACCCTTTGAATAAATTTTCACATGAGGAAGCATTTACCCTACTCTACTACGCACCATCTAAAACTTGATAAGCATGTCAAACTACTAGGTACTTACTTGGACGCCAATCTAAGCTTTGACACCCACTCAAACCATGTCTGTTCCAATCTCAACAAGTCATTTTATGCTATTTTTCAAATGAAATCCTATCTAGATCAAGAGGGACTAATGAAACTGTACTACAGCTTTGTATATAGTCACCTAGCATATAACGTCATTACTTGGGGCTCCGCCTCAGGTTGGCACAGAGTATTTATTGCTCAAAAAAGAATCATTCGTCTTATGTTTGATATGGAATTCCGTGAAAGCTGTAGGCAGACTTTCCAGGAGAAGAAAATTCTTACATTCTCTTGCATCTATATCTTGAAATGTGTAACTTACATAAAGCTACATCCTAAAAAATTTCACCTGCAGAACAGTCTTCATAGATACAATACTAGATGCAATGCAATGTCTATGGCTAAATATAATACTTCAACCTTCAAAAAATCTCCCATTTTCAACTGTATAACACTTTTCAATGCTTCACCAGAGAATCTAAGAAACTTGGGTAGCTACAACATTTTTAAATCAAAGGTAAAATACTTCCTCACAAAAAACTGTTTTTATTCCATTGAAGAATACATTTTTTACAGAAATTTGTGAATGTTTTTTATCCCAGTGTTGTAATTTGTCAAATGTTTTAATTTTTTAATTTCATTACATATGTGTATAATTACTATAGTACCTAGTTTGAGCTCACAATTTCTTTATAAATTTACCTACACTAACTACTACTATATATGTAATTTGCTTGTGCATCTATGACCTGCCATCTGTACTTTGTATTTTTATATGGCCAATAAAGATTACTTACTTACTTACTTACTATATATAACGAGTACAATAGGCAAATGAAGATACATCGACTTCATCGTTGTGCACACTATATCCCTTTATCCTATCATTTCACATGAATACTAATGAAGCAGACGAGTTCTTTATGCGCATATGAGACGACTCATAACCGGGTATAACGCACACAGCTTGCAGGAAGGGAAACTCCGACTTTGACTATTTTTACACTGTAACTCTGCAGTCCAGCATCTGACATGCATACAGTTGAGCAAGATACGATGAAAGTGACCATATAAGACGACTTTAAAGACTATATAACGAGTACAAAGGGCAAATGGTGATAAAACGACTTCATCGTCGTACACACTATATATCTCTATTCTATCATCCCACATGGACACTATTGAAGCCGACAAGTTCGCATCGACCATACAAGACGACTTCCAAGCGGGTATAACGCATACAGTTTGCAGAACAAGAAACTTCGACTTCGACTATGTTTACACTGTAACTCTGCAGTCTAGCATTCGACATGCATACAGTTGAAGCAGATACGATTGGAGTGACTGTATAAGATGACTGAATATATAACGAGTACAATAGGCAAATGAAGATACATCAACTTCATCGTTGTGCACACTATATCTATCAATCCTCTTATCTCACATGAATACTATTGTAGGAGACGAGTTCCTGATGCCCATATGAGACGACTTCCAAGCGAGTATAACGTACACAACTTGCACAACAAGGTCGACTTCGACTGTGTTTTTACACTGTTACTTCGCCGTCAAGCATCTGACATGCATACAGTTGAAGCAGTTACGATGGCAGTGACCGTATAAGACGACTTTGGAGGTATATAACGAGTACGATAAGCAAATGGGGATACATCGACTTCAACGTCGTACACACTATATATCTCTATCCTATCACCTCACATTAACACTTTTGAAGCAGACAAGTTTGCATCGACCATATGAGACGACATCCAAGCGGGTATAACGCACACGATTCGCAGAACAAGAAACTTCGACTTCGACTATGTTCACACTGTTACTCTGCAGTCTAGCATATGACATGCATAAAATTGAAGCAGATGCGATGGCAGTCACCGTATGAGTCGACTCTGAAGAAAATGTAACGAGTACAACAGGCAAATGGGGATATATCTACTTCATCGTCGTACACACTTCATCTCTCTATCCTATCATCCCACATGGACATTATTGAAGCAAACGAGTTCGCAATGACCATATATGAGACAATTACCAAGAATGTATAAAGCACACAGCTTGCAGAACAAGAAACTTCGACTTCGACTATGTTTACACTGTAACTCTGCAGTCTAGCATCTGACGTGCATACAGTTGAAGCAGATATGATCGTACTAACAAAAGACGACTTTGGAAGGTATATAGCAAGTACAATAGGCAGATGAAGATACATCGACTTCATCGGTGTGCACACTCTATCTCTCTAGCCTATCATTTCACATGGATACTATTGTAGCAGACGAGTTCGCGATGCCCATATGGGACGACTTCCAAGCGGGTATAACGCACACAACTTGCACAACAAGAAACTTCGACTACGACTATATTTACACAGAAACTCTGCAGTCTAGCATCTGACATGCATACAGTTAAGCAGATATAATCACAGTGACCACATTAGACGACTTTGGAAGGTATATAGAAAGTACAATAGGCAGATGAAGATATATCGACTTCATCGGAGTGCACACTCTATCTCTCTAACCTATCATCTCACATGAATACTGTTTAAGCAGACGAGTTCGCAATGCCCATATGATACGACTTCTAAGCGGGTATAACGCACAAAACTAGCAAAACAAAGAACTTCGACTATGTTCACACAGTAACTCTGCAGTTTAGCAACTGCAATGCATACAGTCGATGCAGGAACGATTACAGTGACCGTTTAAGACGACTTTGAAGGGTTTTTAACGTGTACAATAGGCAAATGAAGATACATCGACTTCATCGTTGTGCACACTATATCTCTCTATCCCATCATCTCACATGGACACTATTGTAGTTCGCAATGACCATACAAGATGAATACCAAGCAGGAATAACACACACAGCTTGCAGAACAAGGAACCTTGACTTCGACTATGTTCACACTGTAACTCTGCAGTCTAGCATCTGACATGCACACAGTTGAAGCAGATACGATGGCAGTGACCATATGAGTAAATTCCGGAAAGTATATAGCGAGTACAACAGGCAAATGGGGATATATCGACTTCATCGTAGTGCACACTATATCTGGCTATCCTATCATCTTACATGGTCACTATTGAAGCAGACAAGTTCACAATGACCATATTAGATGACTCTCAAGAGGGTATAACGCACACATTTTGCAGAATGAGAAACTCCGACTACGATTATACACAAAAACTCTGCAGTCCAGCATCTGACATGCATACAGTTGGAGCATATTCGATTGCAGTGACCGTATAAGACGACATTGAAGAGTTTTCAACGAGAACAATAGGCAAATAAAGATACATCGACTTCATCGTTGTGCACACTATATATCTCTTTCCTATCATCTCACATTGACACTATTGAAGCAGACAAGTTGACCATATTAGACGACTTCCGAGCAGGTATGATCTACACAGCTTGCAGAAAAAAAACCTTCGACTTCGACTATGTTTACACTGTAACTCTGCAGTCCAGCATCTGACATGCATACAGTTGGAGCAAATTCGATGACAGTGACCGTATAAATACGACTCTGAAGGGTATATAACGAGTTCAATAGGGTAATGAAGTAACATCGACTTCATCAGTGTGCACACTCTATCTCTCTATCCTATTATCTCACATGAATACTATTGAAGCAAACGAGTTCGCAATGACCATATAAGACTACTCCCAAGCGGGTATAACGCACACAGCTGGCAGAACAAGAAACTTCGACTTCGAATATGTTAACACCGTAACTCTACAGTCCAGCATCAGACATGCACACAGTTGGAGCATATACGATTGCAGTGACCGTATGAGACGACATTGAGGGGTATATAACGAGTACAATAGGCAAATGGAGATACATCGACTTCATCGTTGTGCACACTATATCTCTCTATCTTATCATTTTGCATTGACCATATAAGACGAATTCCAAGCGGTTATAACGCACAAAACTTGTAGAACGAGAAACTCCGACTTTGACTTCGTTTACACTGTTTCTCTGCAGTTCAGCTGACATGCATACAGTTGAAGCAGATACGATGGCAGTGATCGTATGAGCCGACTTTGAGGGGTATACATCAACTTCATCATCGTACACACTATATATCTCTTTCCCATCTCCTCACATGAACACAATTGAAGCAGACAAGTTTGCATTGACCATATGAGAGGACTTCCAAGCGGGTATAACGCACACGATTCGCAGAACAAGAAACTTCGACTTCGACTATGTTTACACTGTAACCCTGCAGTCTAGCATCTGACATGCATACAGTTGGAGCAGATACCATTGCTGTGAACATATAAGACGACTTTGAAGGGCATATAACGAGTACAACCGGAAAATGTGGATACATCTTCTTCATCGTCGTACACACTTCATATCTCTGTCCTATCATCTGACATGGACACTATTGAAGCAGTCGAGTTCGCATTGACCATATATGACGACTTCCAAGCGGGTATAACGCACACAGTTTGCAGAACAAGAAACTTTGACTTTGACTATGTTCACACTGTATTTCTGCAGTCTTGCATCTGATATGCATACAGTTGAAGCAGATATGATCGTAGACGACCTTGAAGGGTATATAGCAAGTTCAATAGGCAGATGAAGATACATCGACTTCATCGGTGTGCACACTCTATCTCTCTATTCTATCATTTCACATGGATACTAATGTAGCGGACAAGTTCGCGATGCCCATATGAAACGACTTTCAAGCGGGTTTAACGCACACAACTTGCACAACAAGAAACTTCGACTTCGACTATATTTACACTGTAACTCTGCAGTCTAGCATTCGACATGCATACAGTTGAAGCAGATACGATTAGAGTGACTGTATAAGATGACTGAATATATAACGAGTACAATAGGCAAATGAAGATACATCAACTTCATCGTTGTGCACACTATATCTATCAAAATTTTCATCTCACATGAATACTATTGAAGCAGACAAGTTCCTGATGCTCATATGAGACGACTTCCAAGTGGGTATAACGCACACAATTTGCACAACGAGAAACTTTGACTTCGACTGTGTTTACACTGTAACTTTGCCGTCAAGCATCTGACATGCATACAGTTGAAACAGATACGTTGGCAGTGACCGTATAAGACGACTCTGAAGGATATATAACCAGTTCAATAGGGATATGAAGTTTCATCGACTACATCATTGGGCACACTCTATATCTCTATCCTGTCATCCCATATGGATACTACCGAAGCAAACGAGTTCGCAATGCCCATATGAGACGACTTTTAAGCGGGTAGAACGCACACAACTTGCGGAACAAGAAACTTTGACTACGAATATGTTCACACTGTAACTCTGCCGTCAAGCATCTGACATGCATACAGTTGACGCAGATACGTTGGCAGTGACCGTATAAAACGGCTCTGGAGGGTATGGAACGAGTTCATTAGGCAAATGGAGTTTCATCGACATCATCGGTGTGCACACTCTATCTCTCTATCCTATCCTCTCACATGGATACTATCGAAGCGAACGAGTTCGCAATGCCCATATGAGACGACTTCTAAGCGGGTATAACGCACACAACTTGCGGAACAAGAAACTTCGACTACACACTGTAACTCTGCCGTCAAGCATCTGACATGCATACAGTTGAAACTGATACGATGGCAATGACCGTATAAGATGACTCCGAATGGTATATAACGGGTTCAATGGGCAAATGAAGATACATCGACTTCATCGGAGTGCACACTCTATCTCTCTATCCATTCATCTCACATGGATACTATCAAAGCAAACGAATTCACAATGCCCATATGAGACGACTTTTAACTGGGTATAACGCACACATTTTGCGGAACGAGAGACTTTGACTACACACCGTCACTTTGCTGTCAAGCATCTGACATGCATACAGTTGAAGCAGATACGTATAAGTGACCGTATATATGACGACTCTGAAGGGAATATAACGGGTTCAATAAGCAATTGAAGATATATCGACTTTATCGGAGTGCACACACTATATCCTTATTCCATCACCTCACATGAACACTTTCGAAGCAGACAAGTTTGCATTGACCATATGAGACGACTTCCAAGCGGGTATAACGCACATGATTCGCACTCCGACTCCGACTATGTTTACACTGTAACTCTGCAGTCCAGCATTCGACATGCATACAGTTGAAGCAGGAACGATTGGAGTGACCATATAAGATGACTGAATATATTACGAGTACAATAGGCAAATGAAGATACATCGACTTCCACGTTGTGCACACTATATCCATCTATCCTATCATCTCACATGGATACTATTGAAGCAGACGAGTTCCTGATGCCATATGAGACGACTTTCAAGAAGGTATATCGCACACAACTTGCACAACAAGAAACTTCGACTTCGACTATGTTCACACTGAAACTTTGCCGTCGAACATCTGACATGCATACAGTCGAAACAGATACGTTGGCAGTGACCGTATAAAACGACTCTGGAGGGTATATAACGAGTTCATTAGGCAAATGAAGTTTCATCGACTTAATCGGTGTGCACACTCTATCTCTCTATCCTATCCTCTCACATGGATTCTATCGGAGCAAACGAGTTCGCGATGCCTATATGAGACGACTTCTAAGCGGGTATAACGCACACAACTTGCGGAACAAGAAACTTCGACTACACACTGTTACTCTGCCGTCAAGCATCTGACATGCATACAGTTGAAACAGATACGATGGCAGTGACCGTATAAGATGACTCCGAATGGTATATAACGGGTTCAATGGGCAAATGGAGATACATCGACTTCATCGGAGTGTACACTCTATCTCTCTATCCTTTCATCTCACATGGAGACTATCGAAGCAAACGAGTTCACAATGCCCATATGAGACGGCTTCTGACCGGGTATAACGCACACAACTTGCGGAACAGGAGACTTTGACTACACACCGTTACTCTGCTGTCAAGCATCTGACATGCATACCGTATAAGTGACCGTATATGACGACTCTGAAGAGTATATAACGGGTTCAATAGGCAATTGAAGATATATCGACTTTATCGGAGTGCACACACTATCTCCCTATCCCATCACCTCACATAAACACTTTTGAAGCAGACAAAATCGCATTTACCACATGAGACGACTCCCAAGCGGCTATAACGCACACGATTCGCAGAACAAGACACTTCAACTTCGACTATGTTTAAACTGTAACTCTGCAGTCTAGCATCTGACATGCATACAGTTGAAGCAGATACGATTGCAGTGAACGTATGAGACGACTTTGAAGTGTTTATAACGGGTACAATAGGCGAATGAAGATACATCGACTTCATCGTTGTGCACACTATATCTGTCTATCATATCATTTCACATGAATATTATTCAAGCAGGCAAGTTCCTTATGCCCATATGAGACGACTTCCGAGCAAGTATAACGCACTTAACTTGCACAACAAGGAACTTCGTTTTCGACTATATTAACAATGTAACTCTGCCGTCAATCATCTGACATGCATACAGTTGAAGCAGATATGATTGCAGTGACCGTATAAGACGACTCTGAAGGGTATATAACGGGTTCAATAGGCAAATGGAGATACATCGACTTCATCGGAGTGCACACACTATCTCTCTATTCTATCATCTCACATGGATACTATTGAAGCAGACGAGGTCGCCATGCCCATATGAGACGACTTCTGAGCGAGTATAACGTACACAACTTGCAGAACAAGAAACTCCGACTTCGACAATGTTCACACTGTAATTCTGCAGTCTAGCATCTGACATGCATACAGTTTATGCAGGAACGATTGCAGTGACCGTATAAGAGGACTTTGGAGGAATTATATCGGGTAAAAGGCGAATGAAGATACATCGACTTCATCGTTGTGCTCACTATATCTCTTCATCCTATCATCTTACATGGACACTAATGAAGCAGACAAGTTCGCAATGACCATATAAGACGACTCCCAAGCAGGTATTACGCACAGCTTTCAGAACAAATAACCCCGACTTCCACTATGTTGACACTGTAACTCTGCTGTATCACATCTGGCATGAATACAGTTGATGCAGATACGAGTGCAGTGATCATATAAGACGACTTTGGAAGGTATATAGCGGGTACAACAGGCAAATGGGGATATATCGACTTCATCGTTGTGCATACTATATCTCTCTATACAATCATCCAACATGGATACTATTGAAGCAGACAAGTTCACATTGACCATATAAGACTACTCCTAAGCGAGTATAACGCACACAGCTTGCAGAACAAGAAACTTCGACTATGTTAACACTGTAACTCTGCAGTCTAGCATCTGACATGCACACAGTTGGAGCATATACGATCGCAGTGACCATATGAGACGACATTGAAGGCTATATAACGAGTACAATAGGCGAATGGAGATACATCGACTTCATCGTTGTGCACACAATATCTCCCTATCTGATCATTTAACATTGAAACTATTGAAGCAGACAAGTTTGCATTGACCATATTAGACGACTTTCAAGCGGTTATAACGCACACAACTTGCAGAACAGGAAACTCGGACTTCGACTTTGTTCACACTGTAACTCTGCACTCCAGGATCTGTCATGCATACAGTTGAAGCAGATACAATGGTTGTGACCGTATAAGACGACTTTGAGGGGTATATAACGAGTACGGTAGGCAAATAGGGATACATCGACTTCAACGTCGTACACACTATATATCTCAATCCTATCACCTCACATGAACACTTCTGAAGCAGACAAGTTTGCATTGACCATATGAGACGACTTCCAAGAGGGTATAATGCACACGATCCGTAGAACAAGAAACTTCGACGTCGACTATGTTGACACTGTAACTCAGCAGTCTAGCATCTGACATGCATACAGTAGAAGCAGATACAATCGCAGTGAACGTATGAGACGACTCTGAAGGGTATATAACGGGTACAATATGCAAATGAAGATACATCGACTTCATCGTTGTGCACACTATATCCCTCTATCCTATCATCTCACATGGATATTAATGAAGCAGGCAAGTTCCTGATGCCCATATGAGATGACTTCCAAGCGGGTATAACGCACTCAACTTGCACAACAAAAAACTCCGACTTCGACTATGTTTACACTGTAACTCTGCCGTCATGCATCTGACATGCATACAGTTGAAGCAGATACGTTGGCAGTGACCGTATAAGACGACTCTGAAGGGTTTATAGTGAGAACAACAGGCAAATAAGGATACATGGACTCTATCGTTTCACACACTTCATCTCTCTATCCTAACATCTCACATGGACACCATTGAAGCAGACAAGTTCGCATTGATCATATAAGACGACTGGATATATATCGACAACATCGTTTTGCAAACTATATCTCTTTATCCTATCATCTCACATGAATATTAATGAAGCAGGCAAGTTCCTGATGCCCATATGAGACGACTTTCAAGCGGGTATAACGCACTCAACTTGCACAACAAGAAACTTCGACTTCGTCTATGTTTACACTGTAACTCTGCCGTCAAGCATCTGACATGCATACAGTTGAAGCAGGTACATTGGCAGTGACCGAATAAGACGACTCTGAAGGGTATATAGTGAGAACAACAGGCAAATAAGGATACATGGACTCCATCGTTCTGCACACTTCATCTCTCTATCCTCCATCTCACATGGACACTATTGGAGCAGACAAGTTCACATTGACCATCATATAAGACTACTCCCAATCGGGTATGACGCACACGATTTGCAGATCAAGAAACTTCGACTTCGACTTTGTTTACACTGTACTCTGCCGTCCAGCATCTGACATGCATACAGTTGAAGCAGATACGAAGACAGTGACCGTATAAGACGACATTGAAGGGTATATAACGAGTACAATAGGCAAATGTTGAAACAACGTTTTCATCGTCGTACACACTATATATCTCTATCCTATCATCTCACAATTACACTATTGTAGCAGACAAGCTCGAATTGACCATACAAGACGACTCCCAAGAGGGTATAACGCATACAGTTTGCAGAACAAGAAACTTTGAGGGGTATATAACGAATACGGTAGGCAAATAGGGATACATCGACTTCAACGTCGTACACAATATATATCTCTATCCTATCACCTCACATGAACACTTTCGAAGCTGACAAGTTCGCATTGACCATATGAGACGACTTCCAAAAGGGTATAATGCTCACGATTCGCAGAACAAGAAACTTCGACGTCGACTATGTTGACACTGTAATTCTGCAGTCTAGCATCTGACATGCATACAGTTGAAGTAGATATAATTGCAGTGAATGTATGAGACGACTTTGAAGGGTATATAACGAGTACAATATGCAGATGAAGATACATCGACTTCATCGTTGTGCACACAATATCTCCCTATCTGATCATTTAACATTGAAACTATTGAAGCAGACAAGTTTGCATTGACCATATTAGACGACTTTCAAGCGGTTATAACGCACACAACTTGCAGAACAGGAAACTCGGACTTCGACTTTGTTCACACTGTAACTCTGCACCTTAGGATCTGTCATGCATACAGTTGAAGCAGATACAATGGTTGTGACCGTATAAGACGACTTTGAGGGGTATATAACGAGTACGGTAGGCAAATAGGGATACATCGACTTCAACGTCGTACACACTATATATCTCAATCCTATCACCTCACATGAACACTTCTGAAGCAGACAAGTTTGCATTGACCATATGAGACGACTTCCAAGTGGGTATAATGCACACGATCCGTAGAACAAGAAACTTCGACGTCGACTATGTTGACACTGTAACTCAGCAGTCTAGCATCTGACATGCATACAGTAGAAGCAGATACAATCGCAGTGAACGTATGAGACGACTCTGAAGGGTATATAACGGGTACAATATGCAAATGAAGATACATCGACTTCATCGTTGTGCACACTATATCCCTCTATCCTATCATCTCACATGGATATTAATGAAGCAGGCAAGTTCCTGATGCCCATATGAGATGACTTCCAAGCGGGTATAACGCACTCAACTTGCACAACAAGAAACTCCGACTTCGACTATGTTTACACTGTAACTCTGCCGTCATGCATCTGACATGCATACAGTTGAAGCAGATACGTTGGCAGTGACCGTATAAGACGACTCTGAAGGGTTTATAGTGAGAACAACAGGCAAATAAGGATACATGGACTCTATCGTTTCACACACTTCATCTCTCTATCCTAACATCTCACATGGACACCATTGAAGCAGACAAGTTCGCATTGATCATATAAGACGACTGGATATATATCGACAACATCGTTTTGCAAACTATATCTCTTTATCCTATCATCTCACATGAATATTAATGAAGCAGGCAAGTTCCTGATGCCCATATGAGACGACTTTCAAGCGGGTATAACGCACTCAACTTGCACAACAAGAAACTTCGACTTCGTCTATGTTTACACTGTAACTCTGCCGTCAAGCATCTGACATGCATACAGTTGAAGCAGGTACATTGGCAGTGACCGAATAAGACGACTCTGAAGGGTATATAGTGAGAACAACAGGCAAATAAGGATACATGGACTCCATCGTTCTGCACACTTCATCTCTCTATCCTTCATCTCACATGGACACTATTGGAGCAGACAAGTTCACATTGACCATCATATAAGACTACTCCCAATCGGGTATGACGCACATGATTTGCAGATCAAGAAACTTCGACTTCGACTTTGTTTACACTGTACTCTGCCGTCCAGTATCTGACATGCATACAGTTGAAGCAGATACGAAGACAGTGACCGTATAAGACGACATTGAAGGGTATATAACGAGAACAATAGGCAAATGTTGAAACAACGTTTTCATCGTCGTACACACTATATATCTCTATCCTATCATCTCACAATCACACTATTGTAGCAGACAAGCTCGAATTGACCATACAAGACGACTCCCAAGAGGGTATAACGCATACAGTTTGCAGAACAAGAAACTTTGAGGGGTATATAACGAATACGGTAGGCAAATAGGGATACATCGACTTCAACGTCGTACACAATATATATCTCTATCCTATCACCTCACATGAACACTTTCGAAGCTGACAAGTTCGCATTGACCATATGAGACGACTTCCAAAAGGGTATAATGCTCACGATTCGCAGAACAAGAAACTTCGACGTCGACTATGTTGACACTGTAATTCTGCAGTCTAGCATCTGACATGCATACAGTTGAAGTAGATATAATTGCAGTGAATGTATGAGACGACTTTGAAGGGTATATAACGAGTACAATATGCAGATGAAGATACATCGACTTCATCGTTGTGCACACTATATCTCTCTAGCCTATCATCTCACATGAATATTATTGAAGCGGGCAAGTTCCTGATGCCCATATGAGTCGACTTCCAAGTGGGTGTAACGCACACAACTTGCACAACAAGAAACTTCGACTCCGACTATGTTTACACTGAAACTCTGCCGTCAAGCATCTGACATGCATACAGTTGGAGCAGATACGTTGGCAGTAACCATATCCCAGATAGCACTAGATAATTTATGGACATCTTAAGAATATTTCGTCTCGGATGTTCGAATATTCTCTAGACCCACTTTAATAATTTATATTCTTTTTAGAATATTCTATGGACCATGGAAATGGGAATCTTTTTGAATATTCTATAGATATCCGACAAGAATATTCACTGGATAATCCAGAATATTCATGAGATACCTTTGGAATATCTTTTCATCAAATATTTCTACTATCTATGGATTATTCCAAATCAATCATACAATAGTAATCATTGAATATTCTGTAGGTATCCATAGAATATTCTGAGGTTTCAATTTTGATTCAGAAAATATTCTTGCTCTGGAAATATTTTATTATTCGAAGGTCTGTCTATACAACAATATCTGACAAATTTATGATTTGTATGGTGATTATAGCCTCAGTTCTTCAATCACGATACTTTCTGGCTTTCCCTGAAATTGTCAAACATATTATAATCCCAGATGCTATTCAGTATAACCTTTAAAGAAATTGACAAAATGTAACAGGAAACATTTATACAGAAAGTCGTTTTTGCAACTTCAAATAACTCACCTGATGAGATTTTATTACACTGGACACTTTTGTACGAAAGAACATCTGAGTAAAGGTTTCATTATCAATATCCTCATTTCACCAAGTAGGTAAGTATAGATCCAAACTAATCACTTCTCTACAGATACATCATTTTCAGAACAGCATCTGGAACAAAAATGTTTTCCATGTATATGTATGTTTAGTTATAAGCATTTCATTTCTGAGATACAGTACCTCGCCACCCTCATTGAATCACCTGGTACCTAAATAACTCACCACCAACGGCACCATTTTCACCAGAAATCATTAATTATTTGAGTATACCTATATTAGGGGCTTAGAATGTCTTACCCTCAATTTCCTGAAATGAGAGCTGATATCGGTTATACTGCTGATGCACCTGAGATGCTTACAATTCAACACAATGAGATATACCTATCTGGTGAATGATTTTCTATATAACAATAAAGAAAGCTTCAATATTGTTGCAATTGAGATGCTTATACTCACCTACGACTACGATAACAGAACCTCACATAGATTGCTTCATTATCAATCGTTATTGCTTGAAATTTCATACCTACTCAAACTTCTTGAACTACAAACAGGACTGTGTAGTGTGTATAGTCGTTGATTGATATATAACGCTTGAATAGTGTATACGTTAATGTTGTTGTCGTATCGCCGCCATCTTCTTGACTCTTTCATTTAGCCCCTCTCCGCGGGTCCGTGTGGTCCTTACCCTAGCCTCGTTACATACTAGAGTCCAGCCATAGCACCAGTGCGAGAATATTGCGCCTGGTGCGCAGGTCGCTGGGCGCGAGAAACAGAAAATTTCGTTGCTTGCTCGCTCGCTCGCCGAGCGCGAGAAGCGAGGCAAGAAGGGTTGCGGCCGTGCGGCGCGGGACAAATATTGGAGCGAAACAATAAAGATCATCATTGGTCAAAGAATACCCAATACCCTTAATTGGCGGCGAATCATGTATCACGGGAAGGAGATTTGTTGGTTGCCATTCGAACTGTTTCCAGAATATGTACTCATTTATCGTTTGACCTCCAAGTCTAGCGTTTCACACTTTAAAAATGCAATCGAACTGTTGTGCAGAATGTTCGAAAACATTCAGTCCTTTTCTAAATCTCAGAACTCATTGTTTGAAGTTACATCCAACAAAGATAGCCCCGTCGAAGGAAAGTGAAAAAGTGTTTTCCTGTGATAAATGTGGACAACAGTTTATAAATCAGAGGGAGTTAAAAATTCATACAAAGAAATGTAACAATTCATCTACAAATACTATGAAAGAAACAGGTAATTCCACTTGTCCAATGTGCAGTGAAAAATTATTGAGTAAACAATTCGAGAGACATTTGGAAATTTCACATGACCTAACGTTGGTAAAAGAAAATATTGAATTTCCATCTTATGAAGAATATATCGAATGGAAAAATGATATTGAACAGAAAGGAGGAACTTACTTCATCAAGATTGGAGGAACGAGAAAAACATCCAAATTAGAGAGACAATATTTTCACTGTCATCGTTCGGGAAATTTTCACTCGACGAGCACTGGAAAGAGGGAAGTTTGAATACAGGGCAGCAAAAAAATTAATTCTAATTGTCCTGCTTCCATCAAAGTGACCAAGGATATTATTACTGGTACATGCAAAATTGTTTACACAAAAACGCATATTGGACATAAGAACGAACTATGTTACCTAACCATGACTAAGAAGCAACGTGAAGCTTTGGCTGCTTAAATTGCCCAGAAAATACTGAATATTCGCATGGAACATTCCATAAATATTCGCAACATACTGAGAACTTTCTATGCATATTCTTCAGAATATTATTCTAGAAGATGACATTTTCGCAGCTTGTAAGAATATTCTGAGAATATTCGTGCTATCTGGGGATATATATATGTAATAATTATGAACAGTACAGTGTTAATTCAATTTGAATAAATTGATTTGAGGTGTGTCACGATTCTAGGGATCACCCTGTAACATGGTATCAACTAGGAAAGCAGTTGTCTAATGTAACATTTCACAACAATGACTTATTTGTTTTTGTTTCGCTGCAATTTCTCGCGCCCAGCGAGCAGCGAGCGACGCGCAATATCATTTCACAATGACTTATTTATTTTTGTTTCGCTGCAATTTCTCGCGCCCAACGACCTGTGCACCAGGCGCAATATTCTCGCACTGGTGCTATGGCTAGACTCTAGTGTTACACGGTACCTCGAGTTAGATTGACAGGTTAATATTTGCGGGAAGTTCAACAAGTGCAAGTAAGTGTTGAAATGACTTCATGTTGTAACATTTTTGAATTATTCCATAAATACTTTAATTTTGCGATATTTTCAATAAAATGAGAGTAGACATTAGAAATCACATATAGAATGATCTCAATCAAATCTGTGAATATATCGAAACTGATGAACCTACAGAAAAAAAAAACAATTATTACCAACCTATTTTCGATTCCAAAACAAAAAATCATAGATAGATTTGAAATGTTCTCAATATAATAACTTTTGGAGATTCAAAACCGGACATGCAATGAATATTCGAAACGGAATGATTCTGATCCAGAATAAATAACCATGAAATATCCATAGAACAATGCGTTCAGAATATTCTCAATCGAATGATCTGTGGATATACGAAACTGAACTTGCGATGAATATTCGAAATGGAATAATATATAAATATCTATAGATATTCTGGATATATTCAGGACATCCATATAATATCTGGATATATATCTTCCAAATCGAACACTGACAGAACATTCCATGAATATCTGGTGCTATCTGGGATAAGACGACTTTTTGTAAAATTTGCATATCGCTACTTCAAAGTTGGGAACCAATCGGAGTGCACACAATATCTCTCTATTCTATCATCTCACATGGATACTATCGAAGCAGACGAGTTCGCAATGTCCATATGAGACGACTCATAAACGGGTATAACGTACACAAATTGCAGAAAAAGAAACTTCGACTTCGACTATGTTCACACTGAAACTCTGCAGTCTAGCATCTGACATGCATACAGTTGATGCAGGAACGATTACAGTAACCGTATAAGAGGACTTTGGAGGAATAATGACGGGTACAATAAGCGAATGAAGATTCATCGACTTCATCGTTGTGCACACTTTATCTCTCTATCCTATCATCTAACATGAACACTATTGAAGCAGACAAGTTCGCAATGACCATATGAGACGACTCCCAAGCATGCATTAAGCACACAGTTTGCAGAACAAGAAACCTCGACTTTGACTATGTTTACACTGTAACTCTGTTGTATAACATCTGGCATGCATACAGTTGATGCAGATACGACTGCAGTGACCATATAAGACGACTTTGGAAGGTATATGACGAGTACAACAGGTTAATGAAGATATATCGACTCCATCGTTGTGCACACTATATCTCTGTGTCCTATCATTCCACATGGACACTATTGAAGCAGACAAGTTCTCATCGACCATATAAGACTACTCCCAAGCGGGTATAACGCACACAGCTTGCAGAACAAGAAACTTCGACTATTTTAACACTGTTACTTTGCAGTCTAGCATCTGACATGCACACAGTTGAAGCATATACGATTGCAGTGAACGTATAAGACGACATCGAAGGGTATATAACAAGGGTATATAACGAGTACAATAGGCAAATGGAGATTGTAACGAAAAATTGAATTTGTCGTTACATTTCTACTAATCACATCTCTGTATTCTGTGCCTCTAGTCCGATAGTGCGTTTCATGTAGTGCAGTACCCACAAATATCCTTTACTCTCGCCAATAGTTCTGTGACACCGTAAGTATCATCTCCAATTTCAAGATTGCTAACGTTTGCCAGGCGAATGACTCCCACTGCTTGAAATATCCGCAAGTTCCATGAGTTTGATTTATGTTCCGTGGTCAATCTATCATCTTGGTTTCGTGTTCTGTGTCAAAACATAATTTATTTGTTGGGTTGGCAAACGGAGGATTGTCCATCTCACTTCATCAGATAGAGTATGATATTTGGAAAAAGTTAACATCAAATTTATAAAAAAAAAAACTTTTTTTTTGAATCGATATGATGGAGAATTGAAGATTTTAGCTCTCTCTTGATTTGGCTCTCGACTGGAAGAGTTGACTTGAAGGTTTTGTGACTTGAGACAGGTGAAACAATTCCCTTTTGCACTTTCTTAATTTTCAATCATTGTCTGAATACTAGCTGTTAATTGTTTGTAGTTTCTCGTATAGTAGCAAATTTGGTAGTTATTTTTTTCTTTTCCTGCCATTTTGGAGAAATTGAATATTTTCCAGATCAGGCATGGTCACACATGTCTGACTTATGATTTGAGTAAAGATCATTGAGTTCACAGAATGTTCCTTGCACATAACTTTTTGAATTAAATATCATTCCTGCCTGGCTTTCACTCAACGTTAAATTTATTAGTTTGCACGTGCTTTTCATTCATATGATGATAGAGGTTTCTGGGACTGAATAAAAACCCTTTTTCTGATATCATTGCAATTTTTTTGAGACAGCTACTGTGCCATTGATTTGTTCTGTCGTTGTGATCATTTTTCAGTGCTATCCACGTGCTCTCTGAAGTACTATCCACGTGCTATCTGAAGTACTACACACGTGCTATTTGAAGTGTTATCAGACAGAAGGGATTATAATCCAAGGAGAGATTCTGGAAAATTTGAACCCAAGGAGTGTGTAACCAGGAAAGGACCTATTGAAGTACTACGCTGAGTGTAAGGTGAGTGGATTTTCAATTTAATAAGCAATCATTAGTAGATCAAACCATTTCACGGATCATATCCATAAGTGAGACTCCACTCTCCTACACGACAGACGTAGTTGTCCGTCCTGTTGGCATAACTTGCACTTTTCACTGATTTCATATACTAGGGTTCATATAGTTTTCTGGTTGAAGTATTCACAGAGTTCATATAATTGGGGCATTCACATACATTTAGTATAGTTCTTCTCTTGTACTGGTGAATTACTAAGAGTTGGTATAATATCTTTGATAAAGTTGTATTCACATTCTTCAGTATAGCATATTCCATAGAGTTTTTTTGATGAATTATTCACATTTTTTTGATATTGTCAGGAAACTGTCTTTTGCAGGCCTGAGTCGGTGATTTGGTAGTGAGCATCAGCCTCTAGAGTTTCAAGTTCAGTTACTGCCTATTTGTAGGTTATGGTACCGGCTAATTGCCACATTTGAAGGACTTGAAATTCATTCTGGTGGTGTTTTCTGCTAGAACCCTGATTCACGACTGTACTTGGTGGTTCCTCTGTGTTATTACATTTCGAGACACTGCAAGATAAAGTTAACAGCTAGGTAATGGTCACCTGTCTCAAAGTGCAAACCCTTTAACCGATTTTCTTGAGCTATCCTTGAGAAATATTTCTTTATCTTTTCAATATAATTTTTATATGAAATAACTCCTATTATTTCAGTGATCCTCATTTTAATCCAAGAATACCAGAAATTGTCTTGAGATCAGTTATTTTCTTGTGGAATTTTGTATGTGAATTTTTCTCGCTAGTTATCAATTTTCTTGATATAATTTCCTCATTTTTCTAGAAGTGCCTCGTTATCTTGAATTATTTTCAAATTTACTATCAATTATTTGATGTTATTTTCCTCACTTTTGAAGTAGTACTTCACTCTTTCGAATAGAATCTTCACATATTGAGTGATATCAATTTTATCCAATTGATCTAAGACAATTTTTGCTATTTCATGGTTTCCTTTGAACATTATTTGTTTAAGTAACAGATATACTTAATTAGTACCATTTCAGTCCATGGTCATAATTTGTACCTAATCAGTAATTTTGTATCATCAGTAATTTTTACCATTATCAGTCATTTTCTTCAATTGAAAAATATATTGAGAGTACAATTTTTCCTACCACAGCAATTTCAATCACTTAATAAATTTCAATTAGTCAAACTGTTTTTTTTTCTCAGTTAAAATTTGTAAAAATTGTAGGATATAATTCATAGAATCGATTCTATAAATTTATTTCCTTGTAGATTATATATTTCCTTATATACATTATCATTTCATATTATATAAAGTTCGTATCAAATTTCGAATAATTGGATCCATAGTTAGTTGTATCACTTTGAATTATTTCTTCCATTCCTGCATCCTTTCCTCTGAATCTTGCTCATACTGCTTCACGTTTATTTCATGACACACCTTGTGAGACACAACCACAATTGAAGAAGACCAACGACCTGTGTGCAGCTCAATCAACAGCTCACGGTTTTTGGGGAAGAGAAACCTGATGTCGATATTCTAAAGGTAGCCTGAAAAGCCAGTCCTAAAGCCTTGCCACTTAGATCATCAACCTAGCAGTTATATTTGCTGGTATATCTGTGAAGGAAGCCTGTTCTACCAGTCTTGAGACAGGAGTGAATCCGTGTGGAAGCTAACAGGTATTCTCTGACCACTATCCAGAGTAATTTCAAGGTGTCAAACTGAACAGCAGTATATCTTTCCAATCCTATTCAGCCTTCCTATTTTTTTCTTATTAGCTTTTTGTAAAATTTTTTGAATTGTTTAAATTTCTTGATTAATTACTAAATTGTTTGAACTAACTTTCCTAACTCCGGTTGAAAAATTGTAGTCGAAATTACCGATTGTAGCTGAACTAACATACTGATTGAATTGTTACTCTTGTTGTTGAAAAGTTGTATATTATTGCTCTCCCACATTTGCAACATATAAATTTGAAATAGTTTCTAAAGTGTCACAACTTTGAGGATTATTTCTGGCGCCCTCCCTAGTGGAAGTAAGACTGACAATCATTGTACATCAAGACCTCTCCTAAACAACTTAATTACGAATTTGCTAGTTGTTATAAGGATTCTTCCCTTACCCATCCCTAACTATTTCTCATGCTCAAGTGTTTTGTTATAAGATACATCGACTTCATCGTTTTGCACACTATATCTCTCTATCCTATCATCTTACATTGACACAATTGAAGCAGACAAGTTCGCATTGACCATATAAGACAACTTCGAAGCAGGAACAGTGCACACAGCTTGCAGAACAAGAAACTTCGACTTTGACTATGTTTACACTGTTATTCTGCAGTCTAGCATCTAACATGCATACAGCTGAAGCAGATACGATTGCATTGACCATATTAGACGACTTCCAAGCGGGTATAACGCACACGATTCGCAGAACAAGAAACTTCGACTTCGACTATGATTACACTGTTACTCTGCAGTCTAGCATCTGACATGCATACAGTTGAAGCAGATAAGATTGCATTGACCATATGAGACGACTTCCAAGCGGGTATAACGCACACGATTCGCAGAACAAGAAACTTCGACTTCGACTATGTTAACACTGTAACTCTGCAGTCTAGCATCTGACATGCATACAGTTGAAGCATATACGATTGCAGTGATCGTATAAGACGACATTGAAGGGTATATAACGAGTACAATAGGCATATGAAGATTCATCGACTTCATCGTTGTGCACACAATATCACTCTATCCTATCATCTTACATTGACACTATTGAAGCAAGTTCGCATTGACCATATAAGACGACTTCGAAGCAGGAACAGTGCACACAGCTTGCAAAACAAGAAACTTCGACTTTGACTATGTTGACACTGTAACTCTGCAGTCTAGCATCTGGCATGTATACAGTTTGAGCAGATATGATCGCAGTAACATAAGACGACTTTGGAGGGTATATAGCAAGAGAGATACAGTGATGTTGTCGAAGTTTCTCCACTTGCCTATTGTTCTGGTTATATGTCTTTCGAAGTCGTCTAATATGGTCAGTGCAATCGTATCTGCTATAACTTTAGGCATGTCAGATGCTAGAATGCAGAGTTACAGTGTAAACATAGATGAAGTTCTTTGTTCTGCCTGTTGTGGTGCATTGTACCCGTTTTGATGTCGTCTCATATGATCGTTGCGAACTGATATGCTCCAGAGGTATCCATGTGAGATGATTGAATACCTAGAGATACAGTGTGCAGACTGATGTTATCGAAGTATCTCCACTTGCCTTTTGTTCTCGTTATATGTCCTTTGATGTCGTCTTATATGGTCAGTGCGAACGTATCTTTCATAGCTGTAGGCATTTCAGATACTAGAATGCGAAGTTACTGTGTGAACAAAGTCGGAGTTGTAGTTTCTTGTTGTGCCTGTTGTGTGCGTTGAACCCGTCTTGATGTCGTCTCATATGATCGTTGCGAACTGATATGCTCCAGAGATATCCATGTGAGATGATAGAATACAGAGATACAGTGTGCAGACTGATGTTATCGAAGTATCCTCACTTGCCTTTTGTTCTCGTTATATGTTCTTCGAAGTCGTCAAATATGGTCAATGCGATCGTATCTGCTATTGCTGTGAGCCGTTTAGATGCTAGGATGCGATGTTACAGAGTGAACATAGTCACAGTCGGAGTTTCTTATTCTGCCTGTTGTGTGCGTTATACTCGCTTCGATGTCGTCTTATATGATCGTTGCGAACTAATATGCTCCAGAGGTAGCCATGTGAGATGATAGAATACAGAGATACAGTGTGCTGACTGATGTTGTTGAAGTTTCTCCACTGGCCTATTGTTTTCGTTATATGTCCTTCGAAGTCGTCCTATATGGTCAGTGCAATCGTATCTGCTATAACTGTAGGCATGTCGGATGCTAGATTGCGAAGTTACAGTATAAACATAGTCGAAGTCAAAGTTCCTTATTCTGCCTGTTGTGGCGTTATACCCGTTTTGATGTCGTCTCATATGATCGTTGCGAACTGATATGCTCCAGAGGTATCCATGTGAGATGATAGAATTTAGTATCACGTCTGATCCTGGTATAAACCCGCTTGATGAAGCGTGCAAATCCCACGATATAGCTTATTCAAAATTTGATGACGTTGCAACTAGAAATAGAGCAGATCGTGAATTATCATCTGCGGCAGTTGAACGTTACAAATCATCAGACGCTGGGCTTGGTGAAAAATTAGCAGCCCTAGGAGTCGCTGGTATCATGGAATCGAAGGCAAAATTCGGTATGGGGTTGGGAAAAAAAGTATCTTGTAAAAAAAAAGGTGGCTCCTTGAAATTTGGAAAAAAACGGAAAACAGTGAAGAAATCTAAAAAGCAAATAATTATTCCAACTCCAAAAATAGGTGGATTCCTCCCATTATTATTCCCACTTTTGGGGGCACTTGGAGCTAATGGTGGTGGAATTTTCGATTGTAAAAGCTGTGAATGATGCAAAAACTGATAGAAAAGCGTTATAAGAACAAAAAAGACATGATGCAGGCGTAGAGGAGGCATTGAAAAAGGGTAGAGGTTTATACCTCAAACCATATGCTAAGGGTTCTGGTTCGAGAAAATAATAATAAGGTAGCTACCATACCGAGCACTCACTAACATCGACTTACTCAAATATGTTGAAAATCTTCAGATACCATATTTTCGCGATGTCTTCATGAGAAATGAACTACCGAAAGAAATTCGAAAAAATGAATGTGGTATTGTGAACTTGGATATATCTTCAGGCGATGAACACATTGGATGGCATATACAAAGAAAAATACGGAAATATTGTATTTTGATAGTTATGGGGATCTTAAGCCACCAATGGAGTTGGTGAAGTATTTTCGGGGTGATGGTGGCTTGAACAATGTAAAATACAATCATGATCGGTTTCAGGATTATGATTTATATGAATGCGGACATTTATGTTTGATTCCTACCGTAAACATGTCTTTTACTTTCACGTTATCAGGCAAGTCTTCAGTTTCATCAGCTAACTTAGATGTACCTCTATATCTCGAAGAAAACGTGAATTATGATGTTGGTCTAAAGAGTTTCGGAACATTCAATCAAATTAATAATATTGATTTCACAAATAATCAGTTTCATTATAATGATAATGATCAATCAGGAATTTTAGTTGGGTCTTAGGAATTGACTGACATACTGAAAATAATTGAAAACAATGTCAAACCTGGAGTGAAGATCAAATTCACTTTGAATTAACATACTTCAAAAATTGAAGTAGAAACAAATACAAAAATCGATTTCTCGAAACCAAACTCAATAGGGTTTGTATTAGGATTCAGCCAAAGAGTTCTAGACTCAGGTAGACATGAAGCATTGGATTCAGTTCAGATATTCAAAGTGAATGCTATATGCATAGATTGAAATATAGCTAATGGATCTTATTTGAATGACAAACCCGGTCGTATTATTCATGAGTTTTTTCCAACTGTGCCGTATGGGTATAAAATACTGAAAACACCATAGAATATACTGTATTTGCCTGTAACAGCCAAGACGATAAGTAACATCACTTTACGTGTTTTTGATCAAGACGAAAATATAATAGACTTCCAAAAAGGAACAATAACAATAACGCGACACTTGAGAAGAATTCCTAATCATGGTACTCAGATTTGATAAGGACTCACCAGTGAACACACCCCGCAAAGTCTATAAAAGAAAAATTACTACCAATGGATATGTTATTTCTAGAAAGAACGCCGAAATATTAACATCTAAGAACCGATTGTTTCTGAAATCTCTTGGATTCAAAGTATTGGTATAATGGAGCTGTTAAATGTAACTGGTAGACCTTCCAATGACACAACGGTACAAAACTACCAATTCCACACATATCAACCGTATGTAGCAAGTAATTTCAACTACAATGACGAGGTCCGCATCCAAATTCGAGAACTTGATATATATTCAGCGCCTTGTGATAGTTATTTATACATTCAGGGTAAATTGATTCAAGAGAACAACAGCCCTGTTGATT